>CM023456.1:129539725-129699725 GCA_013339765.2 Haemaphysalis longicornis
AGAAACTAAAATCACCCTCCCCCCTACCACATTTTTCACTTGTAGAGAACCACGAAAATGTCAACGACGTAACTCAACATTGCAGGCTCTTAGAAAAGCCCACGTCAGCATGCCGAAAGTGCGGTAATGCCATAATATGTAGCGGGAGGGTTATCTTGAGGCACGGGCATTGTCACTGACCTCAAAACGGAGTCCATCCGCGAAAAACTGAGTAGCCGCAGCATTGTTTACACTTCACTGTAACAAGGAAACAGCTGACTGCAGCTGCCATCTTTGAACGTTCCTCCCCTTGCGGTTAAAACTTTCAACGTCGTAACAAAAAAATTTCTTGGTGTTTGGTTTTTCAAAATACGTTCAAATAAACACATAAAAGATAGCCTGATATGGTTTTAGTTCTTTAAAATGCGTTTTCGAGAACAGTTACGGTATTTAAATCGAATTTTTGAAGGTGGAATTTTCCCGCAAATTTTTAAAAAGGCAAAAATTATTCCTGAGTTCAAAAAGGGAGATAGGTTACTAATTTCCTACTACAGGCCGATCTCTATTCTATCAAGTATCAGTAAGATTATTGAGCGGTTATTTGTGCAGCGTTTGAATGATTTCCTCGCGAAATTTGTCCTCCTTAAGCCCAATCAATTTGGTTTTCGCGCTGGTAGCTCGACTAATCTCGCACTGCTATCCCTAACAGATTATATTAAAAAATCAATAAACTCCGGCATGCTAGTAGGCTCAGTGTTCATAGATTTCACGAAGGCTTTCGACACAATTATTCGTAATATTTTATTCCATAAACTTGATATGTACGACATAAGGGGCCCTGCACTTTCTTTTTTGAGGAGCTATTTAATTAATAGGGAAGGCAAGGTTTACAATGGCGAACATTCTTCTGATACCAAAATTATAAATCAAGGGGTCCCTCAAGGGTCAATTATTGGCCGCTTATTGTTTATAATTTATATTAATGACATCGTGGATCATCTTCAATCAGATCATTGCGTTCTTTACGCCGACGACACCACATTATCTTGTGCCCACAATTCACTACCGCCCATTGTTTCATTGCTAAATTGTGTTTTAACAAAAGCCATGGATTGGTGTCACAAGAATCACCTAATTATAAACGCCTCAAAAACTAAATTTATGTTATTTAGATCGGAACAGAAGCGCGTACCCTTTAAACCGGCGATAAATCTGTTTACAGACACTATTAATGTCTCTGGCCATGCCATTTTTCTTGGCGTTCAAAATTTCGCAATCACTTCAATTACTTAAGACGAAAAACTGCATATGGCATTAGAGTCCTCATTAAGGCTTGTCAGTTTTTTCCACGTCACGCGTTTCTATCTTTGTATTTTGCCTCTATTCACAGTCATTTGACATATGGAATTGTTGCGTGGGGTAATACGTATAATTCTCACATTTCATACGCCCAACATGTCCAGAACCAAGCCATCCGCATAATCACAAATAGCTCCTTCTATTCCAGCGCTAGCGCACTTCTTGGTCAAAATAACGTGTTGTCAGTTCGCAAACTATTCCAATATAACATTATTACTTTATTGTTCAAACTGCTGACTAATCAACTTCTTTTCCACTTTATTGAGTTAAGTTGTCTCACTAATACCAACCCAATCAGATTCGCTGCAAACTAGAATTACTTGCTTCCTTCAGTTTCAACAAATTATGGCAAAATGACTTCGCATTTTTCCGCTACTTCAGCTGGAATAGTCTGACGGATGCAATTAAGTCACTTTCTTCTTTATCGCCATTTAAAAAGCATCTTAAAGAGTTTCTTTTGCAGTTTTGATTCGTTCACAGTAGTTGTACGAATGTGTAATTTAGCGTGTGTTTATTTTTTTGTTGTTGTTGCATGGTTGTTTGTTGTCGGTTTTATTGAATATGTGTGTGTTTGTGGTTTTGTACTGCTAGTGGGATACATTTTTTTTTCTTCGGTGTCAGCTACATTCCAATTCACTTTGCTCATTTTATTTTCCTTTTTTTTTTCAACGTGGGCAATACGTGCCCCTTGAACTGGGTTAGTTTTTGTCCTCTCTTGGCATAAATTCTTTAGAGATTTTGCTTAAATGCACTGTTTCGTCTATTCGTTTTTCCTGCACATTCTGAATTGTTCTTTTGCTTAAAATTCTGTTTTGACATACAATACAGTGTAGTGTGTCCAGTTTTTCTTATTTTCCTTTCTTTTTCCTTTCTTCTTTTTTTTTCTTTCTTTTTTCATTTTTCTTCGTTCCATCCTTTTTTATTTTTATTTTCTTCTCGTTCTTTTCTTTTAATTTAGTCTGTCTGGTAATGTTACGACATGAGTTCTTGGTTTGCATTGTTCTGTTATTACTTTGGCTCTGTAAGTGTAACTCTGAGACTTGTGTCTATTTAAATTGTCTTTAGCTGCTTTCATTGTATTTTTTCTATGTAACTATATATCGAGGGTCCCGGTGCAGTATCAACTATGGGACCCTCGTCTGGATATATCTTCACATGTAACCTTCCTTTTTTACAAGAGTCAAAAACTTCTTAAACTTCTTCTTAAGGCCCACTGCTTAACCGGAAGTACGTCACAATGAAAGGGACTGAAAAGGCGCGTTTTCAAACGGGGCAGTTACGAGGATACCGCCACAGTTTTCAATGCATTTCTGCCAAGTCATCAGCGAATTTGTCTTTTTAGGTGCGCAAGCTCGCCTACTTTGGTTTATTTCCGTTACTGAGCCGGCCGAAATGAATATTTAACGTTCGTACATGGCTGTTTTATTACTGCGCCTACTGCATTTCTCTCTATCATCCCGGCGCCTCTTCCATCGCTCGCCCCGTTGCTGATCGCGAAGGCCGTGGTCACACGTACGCACAAACGCCGGCGCACCGAGTCACACACGGGATCGCCGCCGCGCACTCCACTGCGCAGTCGCTGTGTGTGCTGACATCACGAGTCATCTTTCTTCTTAACTCTACTTTCGTTCGTTTTTTCGCGTTCGTTCGCGTTTTGTATGGCTTCTGAGTATATTGAGGCTTCGTAGAACACGCGCAATTCCTTGTTTTCGACTCCTCTAGCGTTTGCGCATTCAAACAATTGATAAAATACATAATCCTATCAACAAGGCGAGCTCTTTTTGTTTCGCTGTCCTTCTTTGGTACCATAAACACGACAAAAAAAACGTGACCCTCTTGCGGTAAAGGGATTGCTTTGAAATTTAAGTAAAGATTGGTGCCGGGCTAGTTGGTATAGCATCATTCGAGTGTTGCGCTGTAACGTATTACGGAGACAGACGACACAAAAAGAAACGTACACTTTGACCCGAACACGGTGCACCTATAGCTGGTTTTATTTCAAATGAGGCGAACCATATAGTGGAGGAACAAAAATAACAATTAGAGCGAAAAAGGCGAAAAGAAAGAGACAAGGTTACAAGGAATGGTACCGTAAGTCTTGGCAGGGTTGCATGCTGCTGTTACAAAGATTCTTTAAAAAGTTGCACCTCACGCGTAGTGGGAGCATTAGAAGGGGAGCTCCCGCACTCTTCTCCAAGACCCGACGTCATACCAAACGCTTTGGAAATCTCTCGTGAAATTTGTACTCGCGCTTCACGATGAGTTTTTTGACAGTGGTACAAGTTTCCAAACGCTTTCTTTACATGCATTTGACTTCTTGGAGTGCGTGCCACAAATCAGTAACAGTGATTTTGTAGCTGCAGATATTCTTAAACTGTTAAGAGCTGCCCACCTTGGTTTACAGTTTACAATTGAACTGCCTGTCGACGATTGCCTGAAGCTCCTAGACCTCAGCCTAATGAAACGCCATGTGCACACACGTTGTTGTTACGGCGCAAGGTCAGAGAAAGGCTTTTTCCTGTACTATTCCAAGCTAATCAAGCGTATCATTGCGCGTTCATGTATTTCGCAAGTTGTCACGACTTCATGCCCTTATCGCATCTAGGAAAGTCTGCGGAAAGAATGGGAAGGGCTTGAGTAAAGTCGGCACGGTGATGCGTTGCTGGACTCCGTGGCGGCAAAAGCTGCAAAGCTTTCGTCGAAGGAACATATGTCGTGAAATGAAGAAAAAAAGAGGAACGAACCGAAGTGCGCATAGCGGTTCACGGCGTTCCACAGGGATTTATAAAAGTCCGCGGCAGGCTTAAAGTGCTGTTGGTTTTAGAGCTCCTTTAAAACTCGGTGGGCTTTGCAAAGCTGTAGAAACGAGGGAGCAAAATGGCGCTCACGAGCCACCATGAAAGGTCAGACACATGCGTAATTTTGTGATTTGCGCACAGCGTATCGTCTACCAGATACCTTTATCCTGCGCTCGTTACTACATCGACCTGTCAGGTCAACGCATCAACGGCAGGCTCAGCTAGACGCGTGCAAACAAGTTACGGCGCCAGGGAATCCCACCGCACACCAAGCACGGTGCTAATGTGAACCTGCCTCTGATAAAACAACAATGTTGTTTCGTTCAGGAGACCTAATTTCACGGGAGAGATTTTGAAAGCGTTGCTATGACGTCGGGGCTTCAAACAGAGTGCGTGAGCTCCCCCTCTATATCCCCGGCTGCGCGGGAGATGCACGTTTTGGAGAAATCTTTTTAGCAGCAGCATGTGTGCCAGCCTAGACATACGCTAGATTTTCTTGTGACCTTGTATCTTTTCCTTTCTGACCTATAGCATTAGAGAAAGAGAGATAGAAAGCTCTTTATTATTGAAGAAAGCCGAGATGTTTGCCAGAGTCTCAACACCGGCATGCTACTCGACGGGGTTAGGGTTTTAGTGCGGATAGAAAAGGCCCTATAGAAAGCAGGGAAGAAGAAAAACGAGAAAAGAAATTTAAAAAGTCATTAGTTGTTGTTTTGATTCCTCCGTTTATATGTTTCGCATCATTTCGAACAAAATCAGTTGTAGTTGCACCGTCTTCACGTCAAAGTGTACGTTTTTTATGTGTATTTTCTGTCTCCGCAAAATGTTCCAGCGCAACCCCCAAACGAAGCAGTGTCCAGAGTGCTGTCCGATGACAGTCCAGTTCAGCGCGACAACCATAGCTGAAGTGTCGTCCGACCACAGTTGAATTTTTCGGTCGCTCGGCTGGCATGTAATATAATGTGACATGATTACACTTGCGCGGAGCAAACAGGGGCGCGGGAAGAAACACACGGATCAGAGCACTCTAACAATTGGTGTTATTGGTTCGGAGAAAGACTTAAAGCGCCCACAGAACTGCGCAACGTGATCACAGATGAACGTTTACGGCGCACACAGCGACCACGTGAAGTACTCTGGAAACTACAGACATGATGAAAATAGCCACGGATGGGTAATTGACACACTCGTCTTTGTACCCGAATGTATAGAACGCTTCCGCGACATCCCTCGAAGTTGTTTAGATGTGTAAACAAAACAACTGTGTTTTATAATATAGCTGTGCCCCACACGCGTTACAAAGCGTGACTAAGTGTATGAAAGGCCGTCTTTTCAAAGTCCGTACACGTTCACTTAATGTTACATTACATCTTTCGGTATTGTCCAATATACACGTGGTCGCACGGACAAAGGTGTCTGGTAGATACCAGATTTTTCTTACATTCAACAAAGTAAAGCTTGTGTCTAACAGCGTAGTCACTGTTAACTTTGTCTTTGCCCTAAAATCTCAATTTAGCCTTAGAACCCACTTCACCTATTTCGCTTTTCTCCGAGAACACCACTTTTACTTCATAGTTCGCTGTCGTCTTTTTTAGTCGGTGGGAGAGACCATGTGGATACTATCCAGGGCGACGACGCCTCATAGCTGCCACTGAGGTAGACGCTTCAGTGTCAATCGCAGTACAGAAAGAAAATACATGCAGAAACCTGTTCAGTGGTGCCATTGTCCTCTCGTTACAGCCGTAATTATCCTTTTTCCGTCGGTGTCGTGTTCTCTCTAATACTACACCTGAGAAGCTTGGCAAATTGCTTCCTTAGCAAGACGTCTACGATATTAGAGTACAAATGATTTGCTAGGTTCATATTAGCATACTCAAGCGGCTCCTGTACTCCTTCAGTGGTGGGATTTTGTCCTTGTGTTATCAGCCTCATTATCCTTTTCGCATTACGGCGTTTTCTTGTTTCCTCTGTTGCTATGGCTTACCCAATCGTCCTGGCTAGCCCTATAACGCTCGTACGCAAGCACGCTTTGCTACTCCCGTAATTGGCATGCTCGAAATACTCTTGTAGGGCTCCAGTGGTGCGACAGTGTCTTCGACTTACTGTCGTCATGGTACTTTTCCCTTTGCATCGTTTTCTTCTCTCGTTTTGGTCTCCCGGTGGGTAGTGGTCTTGTACAGAGTCTAGAGCGGCGAGTGAGCTCCCCACACCGGCAAATGTCCTGTGTCGAGTGCCACTCCATTTGAACAACGTCTAAATTAGATTAGTAGGCGTATGTCATACGTCCTCGGAGACATATCTAGTTTGTTGTCTTCAACCACCACAAAGGCCCACTCCCACACCACCATCCCTGTCTCCAAACGAGCCAATAGCCCTCGCTCCTAATAAAAGCATTCGTTCTTCTCCTCCATTGGTTCTCTTCTTTCTCTCCTCTTTTGGGGTATGGGGCGTACCGTCAGAAAGCGGCTGGTTCCTTTTTCTCTTCCCCTTGTATGTCGTACGTATTCCCCACTAGATTAACATGCTTTGATAATTCTTCAACTAAGATGCTCAAATCACTTCTGTAGGCTTCAATACATGTTTCTACAACATGTGTCTAAGTCGAAGGCCACAACGCCTTTACTGGGTTTACATTCTTTTTTGCTAAAGTGAGGGCTTGGTGATGAGTGCTGGACTAGCATCCATTTGCTTTTCTTTGTTTTTGTTTGGTTTGCGCAATCGGCCATATTTAGGGCCACGTCGACGCTGGACACTTCATTTTCGCTTAATGAGGCCTTTAGTGCTTTCGCATTTATTGAACCCACGAAATGCCCCGTTCATTACCAACTAAATTGTACTGACGGCAAAGCCTCGCGCCGAAATATTAGCACTACCATCTACTTCAGGCACATTTCCACACAATAATGAGATGAAGTGAATTAATGAATGGTAAGAAGGCCCTAGCCAGGAAGGCCGATGGGTAGAAAAAATTTTTTTTTGAAAATGTATAAGAATTAGGTTGAACGTTGTCTTATCAGAATCCCAACGTCCGTCTTTAGCGCTTCAGGCGCTCTTGCGATTTCACCACGGTAGCCGCCTTAGGCCGGGTTCAGACTGTTGCCGCAACTGTCGTAATAACTTTGAAGAACGACGTCATTTAAAACGTCTCGGCCAACCGAACTGCGTGACACGCCGTTTTTTTATGTCCATAGATGACGATATGGCTTTTGCGTCGGTAGTCCAAACATAGCCTTGGCCTTCAGCATTTGTCTCGTTCGTTACGTCCGTCTAATACATCCCGGATGTCAGCGCCGCCGATGTAACCTAGTAAAAGGACCTTTCTTCTCATTCAGCACTATTAGATCGAAGAAGCTTTCGACAGGCGGAAAACCCTCTTAAGCAGCCTTTGGGAAACCAGGAATGTCGAAACCGAAGCTCTTGCTAGGCTTAAGCGAATCCCAAGATAGACGAAGCTGCGTAATCAATTTCAACAAATCCTTCTTCCTGGGAGCATAGCATGACGTGCAACCCCAAATAACGAAATATAATTTCATCTTGGGGTCATGGCTCGAAAACTACAGTACAATGCTTGGGCCCCAGCCTGCAGGCTGGGGCGCAATGCTGTGGCATTTACATGGCGTTACGACTGCCAGATGCGAACGGCTTTGTCGCATTATGGCATAATTTTGCTCGCGTCGTAGCGCTACCTACGACGTCTGTTGGCCTCTGCTCTCTCTACCCGACAACTCGGCGCCTTATTGCTGTTAATACAATCTGATGGCTGATCTCAACCTGCACCGTACAAGAATATGTCCTATACGAAAAGTGATGACAGACTCGCACTTCTACTGAGACTCAGACTCATTCATCCACTGAGATTACGGGAAATTCTTATTGTACTTTAAGGTCTCATTTGCATTTGTTTCTGACATTGGCTAACAAAGATGGCACATTCCTGATGTTAATTGCACACACTTAAAGAGTAAAATTTTACACTGTTGATCATGGATTTGTTCATTTGATTAACAATTTCTGCTAACTCACAGTGTTGTACAAGACGACAGTGGTATACCTAAAAAAAAAGCCCACTCCTGTTTGTCTCGTTAATTTCGATCCCCGCAACAAGCTTGTTTGATACGCGGTCTTGATTCCTCTCGGGATAAAAAAAGTCCTTGCGAAATCCCAGGACACGTTAGCATTCCTGGTGAGTTGAGATTTAGAAAGCATTGTCCAATCGAGCGTCGCTGAGGGCTGCAACCAGTTTTGCTTTGCAAGTAACTGTGGCGGTTGCGCCTCTGTACCAGCCCTGCGAGGAAAATTCCTTGATCAGTCAACAGCGGGCTAGGTCAGCAGCTCTGCCCCGTGTCTTACCGGAATAGGATGGCCGCCCTTTCTCGGTTTCTTTAACTTCTTCCCCTCCCCCAAAATTTCAAATATATTTTTTTTGTTTTCTATCTCTCATCGCACTCACGGCCACAGCTGCAACTTCCACTGGGCTCTCCATTTCCAGCAGCGGTGTCTTTAAATTGTGTTTTATAATAATTCGAAGCTCACGCTGTAAAACGCGGTTCGCCTCGTACTTTAAGACAAATAGGAAAAATTAAACAATCAGAAATTTGCAACAGTGAACACAGAAATATGCCCTCCAAATTTCCTCCAAAAACGGAGATTATACAAAAAAGCACGCAAAATAGCGTTGGAAATACGAACAAAAAAGCGAAAACGGACCAATACTTTATATGCTTTGCATCTGCAAAAAAATGCAGATGCAAATCTTCATCTTGGATAACTATCGTCATTCAGCTAGCGTAACTCTCATGGAAATCACGCTACATCTCCCGTTACTTGCGGCCAGTCGGAAACAACCTCGAATTTGTCGTTTCCATAAAATTCCTTCTTTGCGTTCTCTTAAGGCTTGGTCCTGCACGATTATCATCCCGTCGCCATCATTTAAAAAGGTCGATGCTTCCCTCTGTAACCAGCAATAACTGGAATGCTCTACCAGCCACCCAAACAAGCAAGCCGACCCTATCATGTTCAAAAATGAATTGTCAAACGTGGTTTAGTTGTTCTTCGTGTGTCATGTACTTTTTTTTCGTCTTACGCTGTCGAGAATTTTTTTCTTTGGATATCTGCTTCCTTGTGTATACTTTTTGCTTTAGCTTTATGGTTTCTTGCCCTTCTTCTTTTTAATGCAGTTCAATGTACCCTGAGGATTATATAAATAAATAAATAAATAAATAAATAAATAAATAATAATAAATAAATATAAATAAATAATACCATGCTCACAGATTCCGGACATTTGCCTTGGCGAAAAGTCACGGAATCATTATGTATATGCGATATTGGCCCGCGGCGTATATGCTTTCACGTGGAATAGTGCCAATGTGTTGTTACTGTTATTGATAAACTCTATTAGTATACATTTGCGGTTAGTCTCTGAGTCAATGAAAAGAAGCTTTGCGTGGTTAATTTCCCCATTGTTCCTGCCCATACCGTTAAGTTTGATGGCTTCTATCTTCCTGAAGCATTCACGTGATATTCAACGCAGAACGAGTTATCACCTCCAACGTTAACCGAGTGAGTGACCGCTAACTCTCATGTGCAGTTTACAGAACACTAAAGCTGTAGAGCAAGTAACAGATAACTACGACTTATTATGGTAATTCCCATGTTTAAGAAATAGTGCACAGTGTCCTTGCTATGAAGTAGATATTCTTGCAATCCCAGCTATTTACCGTTTCCGCCCTTACCCGTTGCTTCTAGCAAGGTTCTTGAACACATTCTATCATACCCTGATGGTCTATCTAAAATAAATACGGTTTTTAGGTTCATCAACATGTTTTTCATGAGTAATTCCCATGTGGGACTTCTCTAGCGAGTTTTACTTTGACAAACTTCATCGCACGGGCTGTAGGCTATCGCACGGGCGATAGCCTACAACTAGACGGCATGTTATTGTTATCAATGTTGCCATATTATCATTATTGTCATCCTTTACTCAAATAGAATGGCTTCTAATCAACGTCTAATTCTTACACTAATCTAAGTTTAATTTGCATTCAAATATTAGCTGCATGAATTCTTACCCCAGTTTCTAATTGTCTGCTCTCTTTTACTCTCTATCCTATGATGGGCTTGTAAAGTATCCTGAATGAAAAAACATGTTTTATTATATTGTCTTCGTCATATTCTTCTTTTTTTAATTTGAAAGCATGGATGAAATAGCCACGTGAGTCAATAAATCCCCCGTTGACAAAGCGTACCTAAAAACATTTAAACATAAAAAGGGCATGGCCGGGAGAATAATTCAATCAAGAGCGGCGCGATGGAAGGCAAGTGGCATAACCCGTACCTTACGCCGACGCTTTGGGGAACATGGCATTTGCGGCAATTTGAATATAAACGAATCAGTGCGAAAAGAGAAATAATACAGAACTAGCATGCGCCCCTTGTGGCTCCATAGGACGTGCTACAAAAAAAAATAACAATCGGGACACTCAAGTCTGGGTACGTGCCTGCTATGTGAATGCATTATGACTTCCCGTGACGATACGTATCAAAGACTTTTTTACTTGCACATCGCTGTGGGCAATGCTGGTTCTATGAAGCTACTTTAACAAACATTCGTAGCTCCTTAGTACGCTGGACCGAATGCGCTGCGGTCTGACAAGCAACGCACACATAGAAAGGAAAGCGAACAGAGAAGCACACACGATCCAGCAATAAAGCAGCCTTGGATAAGTGCCGCCGCATGAAGCTATTATGCGTTTGCATTCAAAACAGACGTAAGGGCCGGATGAATTTTTTATTGAACTTTCTTGTCTCAGTTTTTTTTATTGAACTTTCTTGTTTCAGTTTTTTTTTTTTTTTCAAATGTTATCTGAGCTTATGATAGCATCCTTTAACTGGCACGTGCAATTTTCTGTGGACGGTAGCAAACACTCCCCAATAGCCAAGGAAGCTTCGGGTTTTCATCACTAGGCGAGATGGTCACCGCTATCACTTCTCATCGGAATGAAATACTAACGTGTTTAACGCCACTAACTAACGCCATACTAACGCCATGGAAAAGGACCTGCAGGAGGACCTATCTCTCAGTTACGCATCCACTGAAAAATTACTATGCGACTCAGTGTTTCCAAGCGCAAAGCCTTGTAATTCTCGCGATCAATACACCACCACGTCTTAGCCCATTTGATGAATAAGATTCAGAATATGAAGTTTACGTGACGAAGCGACCTGGAGTACAAGGCGTGCCGTATCGGGAGTCATTTAATCCCACAAGATCTTTACGAACGCAAAAATCTCAGTACAGGTGCGTTTCATGATTCACAGATGAGTTTATTTGTTTCTTGCCCCCAATAAAAAAGACCGTCCTGGCCGGTATCGAACCCCCGCCCTCGTACTAAACAGCCCAACGTCTTAGGCACCGAACCCCCACGGAGGGTAAACGGTATGCGTCACTAAAAAGGCATATAAATACCTCCGCGTGCCCGTTACGCCATCTTTTGTTATGGGAAGCACGTATTGACCGCATCCATCACACACAATTGGCTTTTCGCCAAAGTCGTAAATCTGATTCTACAAAGCAAACTGCAGCTCAGATTTGCAGACTAGATTCTCGACCACGCTCTCTCCATTTGTCATGCATCTCTCGCAAGCAGATTTTTCAGGTGACTTAAAAAGTGCACAAAGCAGTTCAACCCGCTCCATAACGCTGCATAACCCGCAGCTACCGATGATATCGCTGTCGCTTCACTCCAGCGTTTTTTCAGCTTTTCTAACAGCATACCGCGAAATAATTTTCTTTCCTGTGCTTCCATACCGCATTATTTTATTAACCACATTCTATTCATGGGTTAACTTCATTGTGCCTAAGCCATAGTTGCCGGAGATAACTTCCTCACTTCACTGAACAACTCTCCTTTTTTCTTGCGACATTTCAACGCGCACCACCCGATAATATAGTCTCATGCATAGACCGAAAACCACGTAGCGAACCTTTAAGCGGTATTGATGCACTCCACATAGCGCCCCCGTGAAAAAGAAGTCACTTGAATTCTACGGTGGGTCCTCAACCGTTTAAAGGACGGAAATCGCTAGTTTTACGCACGTTTCCATTTTGAAATCGGCTTCTTTATTTGTACTTATTATTTTAGCTTTCCTCCTTAGTTTGTTATTGATGTTTCATTTTCGCATTCTTGTGAGATTGTACGGTGCGTATAGATTAAATACGATACATTGAAAACTTAATTTAAGTGAAATTTATATAATGTTTGCGAAATAAAAAACTCAGTGACTTATGATTTCAAATGAACGCGTCAAGTTTCTGATTCCTTGTATTTTTGCTGTCATGAAAGCTGCATTAAATACACTGCGACAGACGCGCAATTTTCTTGTCGGTACAATAATCATTTTTACAGCAATTATTTAAAGCTCATTGTTTGCCACATTTTCGCAGTGAAGCGAGCTGCCATTGTGACATGTAAATTATTTTGAAATAATGCGAACAAAAATTTTAAACAAAGTTTGTGGTGTAGTCCAGCCGACCCCGCAACTTAAGTGGAAAATAATCGGGCCTTAATAATATGGATTTTAGGCTTACAATGTACCATATTAAATTAGTTTATCAGTCGCCAATTCTTTTGTGACTTATCAAAAATTTTCCTTTCTCATGAGCGACTTTTGTTCGCACATTGCGTTGACTTGTCTTTTGACGTTGATCTACATTCGCTCAGCGAGCTCCCAATTCTCATTATGACAGTATAAAAATTCATTCCCACCAGTCTGTTGCTCCTTGCCATTAGAGAAGTCTGCGTCAATGCAGAAGGCTAAAGCAAGGTCTGACCCGATTCTGCACTCTACTATAAAGTTGAAACTACCTCTCTATCTTTAGGTTACACTGGGAATACGGTGTAATACCATTAGCTGCGTCACCCGCAGGTTCCCGGTTCGAGTCCTGAGAAAACCGAACCTCGACGTGTAATTTTCGTTTGACTATCTAGAATTTGTAATGTAGATTTTACTAGCTTAAACGCGTATTGTTTCTCCAACGCTGCATACGGCGTTCTTGACAGTTCTATTGCTTTCGACCAGCTCAGTTTTCATTTTCGTGATAACTGAAGAAACAAGGGATCAATGAGTTCACAGGTGGCCTTTTTATGTTCTTCCCGCGCAGTGTGGCGCGATGTCCATTCATTCTAGCGCCCACCCGCTAATTCGAACTCCACTTAATTCGAACAATTTTATGGTCCCCTTCGAATTCGAATTAACGAGCTTTTACTGTATATGTCTATGTATTTGAAGTAATGCGGTATATAATAGCGCGCGCATTCCTTTACCGATTCCTCCTCAAGAGGAATCAACCTTACCAGAGAGGCAGAGAGACGGTTTTAGCGCAGAATGCGGAATACTAACCCTCGTTAGAACTACGTCGTACTGCTATAGCACGCGTTGTGTTCGAGCACGCAACCGTTGCCGACCGCGGTAGACATTAACACAGCCGCCTTACTCGAAGCCATCGTCTGGTGGGCGGGCCCGTTTCACGGACCATTTCCCCATCCCACTTTCCCCGAATTCTTCCAATGTCGATGCGACCGCGCTTCACCGCTCGCAGTAACACGCTTCCGGCCGCCGTCCAAGACATTCGGGCGTCCTCAGTCCGGCCGCCCTCGGATAGGGCAATCTTCTCTAAATCGATTTCCAGAGGCCGAACATTCCCCGTTTCCCGGGTCCCTCTTCGGGCCTTCGTCGATTACCTTGTGCGCCGGCTGCCGATTGCCGCCACTGCACTCGGTGCTTTGTTTTTTCTTGGCCTCGTTAAATGTCGGCGAGTGTCGTACTTTCGGTAGTCTCGAACCTCATGATGGTCCTCGGCTAGCTTTATCATTGTGAGCCTGCTGTTATACGGGCGTGGTTTCACGGCTCAGCAGCTATAGCTGCTTCCACGGCAAAACTATGCTTCCTCTTTTCTGGTTCGGGTCGCACCTTTGTTTTCTGTAGAGTTCCCTCGGCACTGACGTGACTACGTCTTCCAATTGAGGACGGGGTGTGGGTTTCATTCCGGAAACGGAGAAATAACGTTTGTGAGAGTGTGCATCTGAACACTGTAACCTAAACTAATAACGGGAATGGAACTATAGCCCTTAGTACCATTCCAGGGAGCATAAAACTGTATTAAAAGAAAATGTCTCAGACAGCTTATAGCAAAAAAAAAAACATCTCCACTAACGTGAAACACAGGGAGGGGCGAAGCATGCAGTGTATAAGTGTATTCTCGGCGCCTTGGCGCTTTTGCAAACGGATATGAAAGCGTTGGGGGGAAGTGGTATACAGCTTTGCTGTAAAAGTATCTTGTATTTCAAGCACGAAGCGCTCCACCGTGAGGCGTAAACAAGTTTTCCGGTGTTTTAGTATCGTGACTACATGAGACTACTCTTACGATGATGACATGAGACGCCGACAGCTCCATGGCCCTTAAAAAATGGCTACGCCCCTAAAACTCACGTAAAATAAACTCCTTAGCTGCCTCGGTGATTTCGCTGTCAAGCGACATATTAGTCCAGATAGAATAGATTAAGTTATGCGCACAGTTGTGCAAACTTGTTGTGGTAATTAACGCACTTCGGCATCTGTACGGCAGCACTTTGCGACCAACTTCAACCTTCTCGATATTTTCGGGGACCCGGTGCCTCGTCGTTCTTTCGACTACGCAGCTTCGCGTTGGCCCCTGCATTAATTTGCGGAGCGTGTGAGTTTCCTTTTAATGCACCGATTACCCTCGGGGATTTTGTTGTAGTCCACTATGGTATCCCTCAGTGCTCCGTCGTGAGTCCATTCGAGCCGATGTTAGAAGTTGCGGATCATGAATAAAAGGCAGCCCTGCTGACCTCGCCGCATAGCCAGCGCGCTGGGAAGCGTACACGCTCGCAATGCAGGCTCATGCACACACCCTCTTGGGAGTAATAACTCCTTCCGGGCAACCGTAATGTGTGAGTTAGAGCGACAACTCTCATCGAAGTTCCGAATTTCTCTACAGAAAAGTAAAAATTGTGTTGCTCATATCGCGCGCGAAAGCCGAGCGAACTACAAGCGACTCCTTATTGCCAGGAAGGATGTGCAGCGTCTTTCTAAGGATATCAGCATATCTAAGAGTGACAGGTAGCGCTGTTTTATTGTTGTCAGATATCTACAAAGACTGCTTTCTAGATATCGGCGGACTAAGAGTGGCCGGCAGACCAACCATGCTAGTAGTCGAGCGGACTACACGCCCCTCCACAATGATGAACTGATTTTTATTCGAAATACAGATTCCTAAGTCACGCCGTTTGCCTCTCCCTTCTGTCGCTGTGTAACTGTATTAAAGCAAAATTTTATGCACTGCTGCCCTCACTGTATGCATTGTTTGAGCTAAACGAACCTACTCACGTCATTCCTGACTTTCATTTCCTTCTTGCCGTGATAAACGTGTTCACGTTACCCCATTTCTGCTTTAAAGCGAAGTTTTTTTTTTTACCTCTACCCCCAAGGGTTCTGTCGAGACCGTTGGCGTCAACAGAAAACTCCCTCGAACAAATAAAAAAAGTTAGTGGCACCGCGATGAATCGAACCTGGAACGAATAGAGTTACAAGCAGTTGTTAGACTTTACGGCTGAAACTGGTCTATACGCCATTCTGTATGCACGAAGCCGATTGCATCCCGTCACTTTCCCTTTTTTTTATCTTTCCATTGCTTTTATGCCCTGTGGCAAAATAGCGCAACAAAAAAGAATAAAGAAACTGAGGGAGCGCCCGTTGTCCTACCGATTGAGCTGCGACCCCAAGCGGAGTCGGGGGAAACAGGCGGTGCATTCGGAGTGCATAGCAGCGTCGCGCTGCTGTGCACTCCGCCCACGGCGCGTGTAACGGCCGTGTGTGCGCCTTGCGCATACACCAACGCATGGTATCTCACTTCTCCATCTCTGCCGCCGATTTCGTCGCTTCCGTGGGTGGTGGCAGAGACGGAGGAGAAGTGAGATCGTCTAACACTGGGTCTGAGCTTCCTTTCATTTTACAAAAAAAAAAAAAAAACGAGTTTTCACTTATGTGCTTCACCAATACAAAAACCATCCAACCACTTTTCATGGATAATGCACTGATTTGACCTTAGCGAATAATATCTCTTTGAAGTAATAAAGGGTGTCGTTAAGTGCATTTCACTTGTATCTGGTTTCACTCTTTGTAGAGCCACGTGTGTGAATTCAAGTTACTCTTCACATGGGTAATAGTTGAGGGTGTCATTTACAGCTTCGCTTTCCAACCACCTTCACAGGGTGAATTGGCGCGTATTTTTTGTCCTTCTCAAATATTATTCACACCCGTTTTTTTTTGCACCAAAGCTGTATACCTCAACCACCCCCCCCCCCCCAACGTTTTCATCTCCGTGGGCAAAAACGCCAAGGCTCTAAGGCCTAGGACGCCGAGCGCAAACGGCGGCCACTTTGTCGTTCATCAGTGTTGCGAGATTGGCGCATCTGGGGCCTCACCGTTACCTTCGACCAGGACGCTTGTTAACAGCACTACCGAAGATGCAGCAAAACGGCATCTTTGGACACAATTCTGTCACAAGCGTCACACGCGTTATCTGTCACACGCGTTATTTTTATTCCGCACGTCACGCGCAGCCTCAGAGCAGGAAGGACAAGCTAATCCAACCAGAGTTGACCGGCAAAAACGCATAAACAACAAAATGGTGGCGCCTATGAACCGTCCAAGTGTAAACAAATGTCACGTAAGGCGAGCTGACCAATTATGGTGGCGGCTTGGAATAATAGGAAAAAGGAGTGCCGATACTCTGTACCCTTACCTAATGACACTAGCCGAGCGCAAGCGACAAGCCCGCCGTGACGACCAGAAGCATTCCATACCCTCCACCATCACCATATTTAGTGGTTTACAACAGCTTTGCAAAATTCCCATTGGTTGCTTAAGGTGGTACGACAGCTATTTCAGGTTCAGCATGGTGCTCTATTGCTGCAGAGCAGGTGTCGGCAACCTTTTGTGGTAGAAGGTCGAGTTATATGAAGCAGACGCGGAGGAGGGCCGGACGGCAAATTGGGGGGGGGGGGGGGGAGGGGGGGGGAGGGTCTTTGCAGCTAAATAGAAAAAATTCAGGGTATAGATAACAACATTTCACTATACCTGACAATAATCTGGCTAAGAGTGAAGATTAGGAATATTGCCAACTGAAAGCGATGAATTCTGCATTCTTGTCTCCCGCGTCGCCCCATTTGTGGGCAAAACTGGCGTGTCGGGCTTCAGATAGGAAGTGACAGGAGGAGGGGTGGGGGTCCTGACGAAGTGCTGGGGGCCGCAGGTTGCCGACCCCTGCTGTAGAGAATTCTTTCATATACTAGTAATATTACACATTGCTGTGTTTTCCTTCACTGGGCGGCACTTCTGGATCAAAGTCCGCAGGATTAGTTTTTCGCGTGAATGCTTTTAAGGGACTTGCAGCTGACAGATAATTTTTGGCTAAGCAAAAACGCCCGTGTGTACGAGATTGGGGCGCACGTTAAAAATCCCCAAATGGTCGAAAGTATCGCCATCCGGCGACCATCCAGGGCAAGCGTACTGTGTGTCGCAAACGGAGGGTTATAAAGTCAAAGCTCGTTAATTCGAACTCGGTTAATACGAACTTGCATTTTGTTCCCACTGACGCCCGGAGCCCAGTACAACACTGTGTATTTCAATAGGGGGAAAACTGTCGATAATTGGAACGTGGCGGCATTTACAACAATTAACTCGATCTCACTTGCCGCGGCACCACGACTGACTGCGGTGACGAGTAGTCCGACCAAGGCAACGAACCAATGCCACTCCCAAACACTGATGAAGCAGCGTCAGCACTCGATGCTGCAGCGCGTTACTTCGCTAAGCAGAGTGCATGCGCTGTTGGAACTCTTGAACAAACTGCAGACAATGCACAAGAAACGCCAGCAAATGAAAATCCCTGATTACTTTCATTTCTATATGCGTTAATCCTACCGTGTAAATAAGCATGTTTTAGAGCATTAATACCATCCTGTATTTGGACATTAGGTTCGCTGCTCACGTGAATGCATTTCGGCCATTGTTTCTGAGGTATAAGTGATTGATCGGTTATTTGCATTGGCTTTTCATGCTCCATCTTCTTTGTTCTCGCGATCACGTGCCGCATCGCGCGTAATTTTCGGTAACAAGTCATGGTGCTTGTTATCTCTGTTCTGCCAGTGCAGCGCGGCGCGATGGCCGCTCAGTCGAGCGCCCGCCCGCCAATTCGAACTTCGCCTAATTCGAACCGATTCATGATCCCCTGCGAGTTGGAATTATCGAGCTTTTGCTGCACACTAAAGAATTGCCATGTTCTACGCGACGCGGCGGTGAGGCGAACTTGGCCTGTAAAGCGTGCCATAATTGATGACTATACAGGATAATTTCAATCACCTGGAAATCTATGTTGCTGCCCCGTTCATTGTAACAATGGCTAGGCTCTTGAACATTTGTCAGTCTTACTACACCGTGTTCAATTATTGCATTCACGTCATGACATGGACAGAAAGGGGGCACATCCTAGAACCTCCAACAAATTCTCCCTTTCCTTTTTTCTTTGCCTGTTAAGAGTAGTTCTGAGCAGTTCCTGGACAGTGCAAAACTGCTCCCTTCATTGACATTCTAGGGGCAAATAAAATATGCAGCTGCTCTAGGGCAGTTCCGGCTAGTGCAAAGGGCAATTCAAGAAGGGTTAAAGATGCAACGGTTGTGTGCCAAGCAAATATTTCCAATACAAATGTCCCTGTAACTGATGTCCCTGTAACGTTTGACGAATCATTGCTATTCTTGTTCTTGCGAATATTTTATTCACCAAAGAAAGGCACTAGGCCTGAGAAAGCTGGTCGGTAGGTAAGGAGGGGATCGAAGTTTGGAGTTGTTGAGTACTGAGCACCGTGAAGAGAGTCTTAGTTTTTTCGAACACCCAACAAATACCAGGCCCAACAAATGGCCGGCGTACTGGTTGGTGGCACAAGATGAAGCTGCCCACCACTCGCTGAACTCGTTTCCAGCGACTGCACACAGGCTCCGTGGGCCTCGAGACTGCGTCGCCCAGAGGGACGAAGAGGCCTGTTGTGTTGTGTGCTTCCTCGCAGGCGTGTCCCGATGCGAGTCGTCCCTTTCTGAGCTCGGCGTGCATGAGCAGCGCAGCGCCGGGCGCCAGCGGGCGGCGCAGCGGCAGCAGCCGCCGCGGCAGCGCGGTCACGCTCCTTCCTTTCTGGGCGCAGTCGGTACGGCTGCTTCCACAATGCAGCCCTGTCCCGTGGACGCCAGGGACAACGAGGGCACCGTGGAGAGCCCAAACTTCCCGGACACGTACCCACCAAACACGGACTGCTTCTCCGTGCTGCGCGTGCGACCGGGGGACGTCGTGGCCCTGAGCTTCGAGACGCTCTTCATGGAGAGGAACCCGCGCTGCTCCTCCGACTACGTAGAGGTCCTCGACGGAGCCACACTGGGTGAGACATAGGCCTTGCCGATGTACGTGGTCATAGACTCTTGCCGCAGATTGTTTGAAGCGATAGCCTTATCCGGCACGTAGAAAACGCGCATAGAATATTCCTGCACCTACGGTCATGCGCCGGGAAACGCTATAATTGATTGATTGTAGGGTTTAACGCGCCGACGCAACGCAGGCGATGAGGCGTGCCGTAGTGGAGGGCTCCGGATTAATTTTGACCACCTGGGGATCTTTATCGTGCGCCGAAATCTCGTACACACGGCGTTTTTTGCTTTTCGCCTCCATCAGAAAAGCGGCCGCCGCGGCCGGGAATCGAACCCGCGACCTCGTGCTCAGCAGCGCAACGCCCTAGCCACTGAGCAACCGCGGCGGGTGGAAACGCTATAATCAAAATCCCAGCATTGCACAGCCGGGTCAAGACCTCTCACAGAGTTCCCCTGCTCGCATAATTCGTTGGAAAAGATAATTGCGTTATAAAGTTCTTCTCTCCAACGTACTCGCCACCGGATAGGAGAATTGGCAGGGCTCTCCGTGAAAGATCAATTTTCCCGTACTCTTTTAAGTACCCCATTTTTCGGTACTCTGCATAATGCACATAGCAGTGTATGGCGGGCGAGGCAGAAACATTAAGGGCGCTCCTAACATTATGTGTCAACAGCCTCGTGCCCTAACTAAAACATATTTTCTTTAATTCAACGCTGGCTCTGCAGGATGATCTGGTGGAATCAAATGGGGTTCGGTATTTAGGAACAGGGTGCGCACAGCAACAGTCTACGAGGCTATGGGGATGCGCCCAAAGAACCATCGCTTGTAGTGAGGTGGTCAGCTTGGAAAGAGACCCACACTGGTTAGTAGTAGCCGTTCAGAGTGCTGCACTCCAGGGCAAGTCCACTGAACAATGCGAATGTCTGTGGACGATGCCGATCTAGAGCGAGCAACTTGGGCAAATAGGCTCCAAACGTGGCTGCTTACCCCGTGGCCAGGTGTGGATGATGGCTCTTAAGAGTGCCCCACAGGCACAACTCCTCTATGAGGCGACCACCCAGAGGAGGGTGAAACCCCCAGGGAGATTTGATCCACGCGATGTTATAGGCGCACGTGAGAAGCGCCGGAGCTATTTTTTTGTCTATGACCAATTTGGAAATGAGGAAATAAAGGTAATGGCTGCCCAGGAGTTGACGTCCTTGAGGCCCAAATTACCTGCACGCGGGAGCTGAGTGTTTCGGCGTTCAAGGGGGTAGCCTGCGATCAAGCCGCTTGATTTGGTCACGGGGCGCAGGCAACGAACGTTTCAGTTACTCTTCATTACGTTCTCCTAGCTGCTTACCTTTTTCCGCATTTTAAATCTTGCAAATATATCATACCCGCTTCGCTCCACCCCGCGACTACGTCATTCATTACGAAAGTTTCAAACGGCCTCCATTGATTTCCTGACAATGACAGCTTGGTCTGGCGTATGTAGTTTTATAGTCGTCAAGGCGATGGAAATCGGCGTCTCTATTGATGGTCGTCAAACGAGTATATCTCAAAAAAGAGTGAGTTAGGGCACAAAGAAATACCATACTTCGGTGAGGCAGGCGTTTGGACGACACGACCTAATACCGACATCCTGGTTGTGTTACAATTTGCAACGCGCTGGTATATGTTCTGAGCACCTTTGGAGGCGCTCGTGTTCAAAGGGGAGTAAAACATTTTGCATTACGTTTTCATACCTGAGAACATGAACGTGAATCTAAAATCCAGAGACTATGTGGGCTCTTAAAGAACCTGTAAAAAAGCCAATGGGACGCACTACTTTTACGGTGTAATGGACACGATGGCAGTAGTCTACCCAACCGGGAGGCCTTTGTTAAACTTTTCTTCAAGTAACCGCATGTTTACGTGCGACGGTATGGCCATTCACGAACTCAAGTAAGGATTACACACGGTGAAAAACATGCCTGACGATTACTGTACTCCCTAACGCAAAATTTTCGCGCAGCGCGAGCGGCAGTCTTCTCGGTCACAGGCGCATAGCTGCTGCGTCTCAGAAGTGATCGCGTGATGCGCGAATTCACGGCGGCGCGCAGTACTCCGTCGTTATCTCGCAGCGCGTCGCCGCCGCCGAGCATGTTGCTGCAAATCGTGTTTGAATCTCCCGCGCAAATTCTACGTGGTTCGGATGAGCCACGCAACGAGGAGGACGCCGAAGGACCGATTACTGTTATGAGCAATATGAGATGGAGCACAGGAACGCGTGGCAAACAGCCTCAAAAGAGATTCGGAGCGATACGCGCATGACGCTTTGAAAAACAAAGGGGAAAGGAGGGCGCTCTTCCAATAACTGTTAGCACTCCCACCCCACTGGCATTTCTACAAACCTGCAACTTACGTCATTTAGCCGAAAATACGGTATCGTCCGACAGCCGATAAGACGCACGGCTGGAATGGGAACAGTTGTTAGAACCGCGTTCCCCTTTCCACTTTGTTTCCGACGGCAGCCGCTGCGATCACTCATAGCGGGGTCTGAGCGTGTTTTGTACGCGTTCCTGTGTTCCCTTTCATATTTCTCATAAGTGCAGCATGCAGCGCGTGGCGCGGCCTCGGCATACCGCCATCCCCCTCACACTTTTCCCACACTATTTTCTCCCCCGTTTTCCTTCTGTTTTTAGATGCAGAGCATCTTGATTCACTCGCCTTATCCCTCCGGCGTCGTCGTCGTTGTCGTTCCACCCCTTCCCCATTCTCCTCGCCGCACCAGCTGCGCTCTCCGCCGCTCACCCCCACTCCTCCGATAGCGAACACTCTCTCGCGAGGGGCATTGGACATTGGATTGGATTGGGCCTTGGCTTGGCTTGGATTGCGTCATAGCCGCGGCAGACGCGCTCAAACACAGTTCCGGACGCTTGCACTAACGATCGTACTATACGACTCTGCGACCGGCTACGCAGTCCCCTCAACGTTATGCGCGCTAAATTTTGCGCGCATCTACACAGCGCGAGGGGAGGTTTTTTTGGTGTCGCCTTCGATCGCTCGGTTACAAGGCCGGCGATGCGGTCAAACACAGTTCCGGACGCTTGCACTAACGATTACTATACTCTGTAATACGAAATTTGTGCGCAGCACGAATTAAAGGCTTGCTGCGTCGCTGCGTCGCAGGAAGTGACCGCGTGATAAGCGAACGCACGGCGGCCGCGCTACTCTGCCGTTATCTCGCAGCGCCTCGCCGCCGCCATCGACGAGGTTGTTGCAAATCGTGTTTGAATCTCCCACGCAAATGTCGCGTGGTTTCGAGTCACGCACGGATTAGTAGCGTCTGCCGAAACCAAAAGTGTGGGGAGGGGGATGGGGGAGAGAGATGGCACCATAGCAGCGCGTGTCGCTCTTCCTCTTGCAACTTCGCCAGGCACTCCGATTAGCGGCTGATGCGGTCAGCATACTGCACACTTTCACCGCATTCACCAAAATTTTCGCTACATTTTTCTACGCCGTTTTCCTCCTGCCTTTGCTAGCTCGGTTTCGACGCCGTCGCCGCCGTCGCCGCCGCCGCCGCCGCCGCCAGCATTTCAGGTGCGGCCGCCAAAGTGCTTGCGCACAAAAAAAAAAAAAAAAAAAAATCAGGGAAGCTTGCACTCATACACAAGACTTCAATGACGACGCTGTTGTACGAGAGCATTGCCGTACGATAGCTAAGTTGCAGTATCATTGTTTACCTGCATAGTTGCGGTGCTAGCAATCGTCGTCATGTGGATCGAACAGGTCGTCGTCTTCTTCGCGGCGAGTGGTCAATGCAAAGTCATCCTCAGCGTTGTAGACTTCCACCAGCTTTTCGTCATGTACGTTTCGAGGCTTCGAGGCAGCGGTGGCGAAATCTACAAGTCACCTCGGGAAGGATTGACACACTCGGAGCCTTGTCTTCAATTATCCATAATGGTTTCTAGAGAATGCCGTGCCCGCGGTGATATCTCCCAAGCCGGGTGTTTTTGCATCTTTACCGCTGGCGCTGGAGGTTCTTTTAAATGCGGGGCAGCGCCGCGCTAAAGTGTGGGATTTTTTTTTTTTTTTTGCTCAGCCATTGCGTGTGCCGGGGATTCGGCGGTCGCCCCGAGGCACGCGCTCACGAGCGCTCGTCATTTTCTCGCTCCTTGGGGTATTTGCCAGCTTTTTTTTTTTTTTTTTTTGCTAGAACTACTGCGCGTACCGGGGACGCTTCGCGGTTGCGGGTGGGGGGGGGGGGGGGGGGGGGTTGGGTGGGGGGGCGCCGTCCTGAGCGTTCGCATTTTCTTGGTATTTTTTTTTCTGCAACGGCGAACTTACGGCCTATACAACAGTTCCGCTGTTAAAAGACACTTTGAGGAAATGTTTGAACGTTGTTCACGCCCATGTCTTCACTCTAAAGTACTTCTCATGTTAATGTCTGTCACATTGGAGGCAAACTCTTTCAAAGCGACGCGCCTAGGAAATATTTGAAGAAGATACACCCATGCCTCCTTGCTTATGAATGCCAACGTGTTAGTTAACTCGGAGGACTGAAACTTTGGCGTCGCGTTGGAAAGGTGGCCCACAAAATAACCGGTGGCTCAAAGAGTAAAAACATTGCCTTATATCTGCTCGCCTCGTTGCAAATGTCGTCGCAAGAAGAGTCTTCGGCCTCCCCTGCCACATGACTCCCTTTCCGCTCACCGCACCTGGCACCCTCCGCTATACTCCTCCTTTTTCGCTCTTCGCATGAGGAATACAACGGAGGTTCTTCCAATTCAATGGACCTTTTTCCAGTAGCGTAGCCCTCTTGCGGCGGCCACCCGAACCACACTTGGGGGATTATAGAAGAACACGCCCCCTTTTTTTCCGCCTGCCCTGCGCGGTTGTGGCAGCCATCCCAGGCACCATGCATGGTTTTGGTGGCTGAGAAATTTTACGACTGGCAGCCGTAGCGCCCATCGTCCGCCGCTTTCAGGGCTCAAAAGACGGAGCAGCACTTAGCTGGGTTGGCGTTCGCAACTAGATAATCCAATATGGCGTCGTTTTGTTTACATTTTGCCCCCCATGAATGGCGGATCGGTCGCTGGGAGCGAGGGCAGCGCATGCGCAGAGCGCAACTGGAAAAAGGGTCCGTTCAATTTCCCGGCCTACGAATTCCCCGAGGTTCAGAGCGGGGAAGACTGCTAGGAGGGAGGGGGAATGCAAAGGAGGGACAATCGCGCAGGAGGAAAGGAAAACAGAGAAACAGCTAATGGTAAGATTGCGCCCGGAATAGTGCAGACAGGAAGGGAGAGGAATAGGGGAGGAAATTGGGAGGAGGGGATGAGAAGAGGGAGAGATGAGTCGTTAGTGACAGGGGCTGCCGAAATTCTATTGCCTTTCGATGTAATTTGCAACAAGGCAAGCAGAAACACGGTGATTTTTTTTTTTTGTCCCGTACAACCGTGACCACAAACCTTCATGTGGAATTGGGTGGACTGTTTATTGAATAGCCAGACGCGAAGCGTCGCTACTGTGCGGAGTACGTTTTGTACGTCTTGTTAGTCCACCTAACGACAGTTCTTGAGCACTTGGTGCTAAAGAAGGGACCCTCGATCCACAAACGCCTTATTGTGGTGCTAAAACCACCCCTGTCTCTCCCGCACTCATGCAGTCATCATTTTCACGGCGTTAACGCAACGTGGTGATAAGCCACCCGGTGTCAGCAGTCATTTCTTTTCGAAAATTTCAGAGAAGTGAGAACAAAAAAGAACATTTGTTGGGGCTTTAATAACGCAATAAAACGAATTCCTCCAAACTATCAACGACCCGCACATGTCTTGCACAGACGGTTCGAATAGTGCTGTTGCCTCTAGTGTGACAGTAGAGGATTCACACCGCTGTGGGCGGTAGACGGCAAGCCCTCTAGCACCAGTGTAGATTTCCGCGTTATAGAAACAGATTGCAGCAGCAGCAGAAGTGGCGCGCGAGTCCCTGTCTGTGTGCACTGCGAGCAAGCAGTGTGTCCTTGCCGATGTATAAAGTCAGCCAAACTGACCTTCGCAGGAAGCAAGTCGCTGGGCCGATTTTGCCGCGAGAACCAGAGAAGCTCCCTGGAGCTGCGTTCCTCGGGCAACGTGATGGCCCTCCACTTCCACTCGGATGACATCGTCAACCTACAGGGATTCCGAGCCAGGTACCGCGGCTACAACGAGCTCGGCGAAGTGCAGCCGGCTGAGCCCAGTGAGTTACACGTCGTTCTTCATGAGCGTTGCAACATTGTCTGGAAAGAATTGATTGATTGATTGATTGATTGATTGATTGATTGATTGATTGATTGATTGATTGATTGATTGATTGATTGATTGATTGATTGATTGATTGATTGATTGCTGATTGAACTGCGTACAGAACAAGCGGCGGGACCAAGGACGAAAGCTGTTTGAAATCTCGGTTTGCCGTTGTCCGCTAAGGGTACAGAACATACGGTGCTCACCATTAAGCATTGGTACTGAGTGCCAACAGCAATGCCAAACAAAATACAATGGTGAGGTATGATGTCTTGTCAGTATAAAATTATCTGGACCTGAGAGAGAGAGAGAGAGAGAGAGAGAGAGAGAGAGAGAGAGAGAGAGAGAGAGAGAGAGAGAGAGAGAGAGAGAGAGAGAGAGAGAGAGAGAGAGAGAGAGAGAGAGAGAGAGAGAGAGAGAGAGAGAGAGAGAGACTTTATTTGAAGATTCATGCCAGGTTTGCAGAAAATGTAGTTCTGGTGGGCCGGGAAAGCTCTTAAACGGGTACTTTGCAGTAGTCAGGGCCCCGCACGTGGGCAATGAGCAGGGCGAGGGAGATATCAGAGAATCGGGCAAAGATCCGACGGAGGGGCAGCCCATATCTCCCAGGATTATAGGAGGGATCAGTAATTTTTGCAGGGCAGATGAATGGCCTTGGGCCAAGTTGTGAGCAAACTAACAAATGAATGACTGGTAGAATTAGTAACCTCAAGGTTAGTTTTCATTACTTGGTAAACTAAGTAGGAAGGACAAGTGTCAGTTCCTGCGCGCCATAATTGGTTTTGGGGCGCCCTAGAATTCACTGCTCAGTTGCAGTGTGTAAAAGGTTTTTTACGTTTGGTAAGGTTTCCTAAATGTGAGAAAGCTGCTTTGCTGCTCAGAACGGGACCCACCGCGTAAATCAAGAGTAACCGATATTCACATACGTTATAGTTCAGTTTTTGTGCACATTATGCCAAGCCAATTTTATTGATTGACCTGTTGGACCATTAGGAAGTTTGCCTAGTTAGGTTGTAACTTAATAGCGAAGTTGCGGTCACTGACCTGTAGTCAAATTCGCAATTCTTGACGTTTCCAATACCATCCGAGATCCTTGATCGTGAACAACGACGGCAGTTCAGTAGAGGCGAACTGCCGTCGTTGTTGTGTCCCGGCTTTCTTGGATCAATTTAAAACAATAATCCCGTGGGGGATCCGAAACGAAATTGCGAAATTGACTTAATCGGTGATCACAATTTTTCTATGTAGGTCTATTAAAAATCGCTCTGTGCTGACTTCCGCAGCATGAATATGTTTGTTCGTAGTGTGAGCAGCTCTGTCCTACTGACATAAACAATAATTTAAATAACGCAGAAATATGTATTCCTGGATTGATATTACTAGCCCCCTGTCCATATGGTAGCCAGTGGCTGTCTTTAGTTGTAAGATAGAATTGTCATGTGTGCACTTCTTCGCTTTGCGTCACCTTCGCGTTGTCTCCATGGTGTTCCCGAATCGAAAATTAGCAGACCTGGGGCGAGAATTCCCGGCTCAATGAATGCGGCAGGATACTTTAGACATTCAGTGCTTTGTGTGACCATTTAGTCAGCCCCTCAATTCTACCTGAACGGCGGCAAAAATGCCACGCCAAATTTACGTCCGGCTGCGATATATGGGGTAACATACTGGAGGTGTGTTTCAGCTTAAATTCGGCACGTCGTGATGCAGGAAAACAGTAACATAGGTGGCGTTCCCTTTTAACAGGTGCGCCAGAACGCTTCAATGTCACTGCCCTTATTACCGATAATTCCAGGGCTTGAAACACAGACAATAACACGTCGGCTATCAGGATGCGACGCTGTAGGTATGCCTAACTTCGCCTGGCTATGACCTTGAGCGTGCTATATGTGAGCTTTGCACGTGCGGAATGCACTTTTTATTGTTGATTCAAACGTGTGCTGTGGCTGAATGAGCATTGTTCTACTCACGCGCACCCCGCGAAACCTATTTCGTAGTTGGCACTAGACATCGTGGTTGCCATCCTCATGCTTGTTGTGCTCTGTTTCCAAATACCGCGGGTAACTGACAAAAATAGAAATAGACAAAAACGAACGACTGTGCGGAGGAAGAGAGCTTGCAGGGACAAGCGACATCTAGGATATTCCGACGTATGCGTCAGAGGTTGCGCAACTCCCGTGCAAGTGACTTTATATGTAACGAGAGTAACCGTGATGACCTCCAGAGGACGTGACAAAGTACTCCTCAAATGTCGGACAGGGTATTGAAGCTCGACTCAGAATCCCTTTTTTTAACGCAACCATGGTTATTTCTGGATTTTTTTTTCTGACGGGAGCCTGAATACGGTAATGGTTTGGGCATAACTTCTGTTTTGGTCAGCCTCAACAACCAATAAACTTGTTCCGAATTTATCCCTGATAGAATTTCTGAAACGGTGGTACATTTTGTAGCACATTTGACCTGGGTGTTCATATTTGAATGCTACTGTGGTTGTTTTCGTACCCTAGACTGTGAAGAAGTGTCAAGAAAAAAATGTAACCACGCGGCTGAATATTCCTGCACCGGGGATTGCAGTAGACAAAAATAAACAAAAATAACAGGGAAACAAAATCTCGTTCCTGTAGCAGTACGCTTGGATGCCACACAAATTCGCTTTGTCATGGAATTTGCGCAACATCTCCAGTGCTATTTTCCCCCTCTGCCTGCAGTCAACTGCCGCGTGTGGACGGAGAACTCGCGTGGCTTCATCAGCAGCCCGAACTACCCGGAAGCCTACCCGCCAAACTCGTCGTGTCGCGTCCCGCTAGACGCCGGGCCGCAAAATGTGATCACCCTCTACTTCGCCGACATCCAGCTAGATCCGTACAAGGACTGCCCCTACGACAAGATCGAGGTCCGAGACGGTGGCAACGAAGGTAAGAGACTGCCAGTATAGGGCTGCACGCTCGTTGGTATAATAAGGACCCTGAGTGCTTATCCATGACGCCGGGAAGAGACGCGCTGCCAGTGAATTTAAGAGTGCAGCATACGTGGGACTATTCAAGACAAGTGGAGAAATCGTAATCTTTATTTAAACCAATCCAGCGGGTGTTACATGTGTTTAAGGCTGTTACAACCAGACTTGTTTCCCCTACATGCCTAACTACACAATACCGGAAGCCGTTTGAAGAGCTCTGCATCGCAACACGGTGGCCCTAACTGACCGTAAATATGCGAAATGTTACCGCCGTCTTTATTTTTCTAACGGCTGGATGTTTGAACATTCCTAAAGCGGGATTCACACGACGGAGAAACCCTCTCTTTCTGGCCCGCGGGACCTGCTCACGTGACCAGTTTCAGGCTCCGCCCCGCGGTGGGGATCGCCCGCGGATGCTCCGGCATGCCTCCCCATGTTTTCGCTTGGCAGGGGCGGCCCTCCGCAGGGAATGGAACCTGTTTTACGCACATAGGCCGGCACTGAGTCTGGCAGCGCGTGGTCATTGCGGTCACGTGGTTTTATGTCGAATTGGGTGGAAGGGCGGCTTTTTCGACGTAGTGTGGTCGACACGTGGTGAAGTGACAGGTGCGGGCACCGCTTGGAATATCGCTATTACTGCAGGTGCTGTTGTCGGGAAAACAGGGAGAAGAGCGCCTTGGCGTTTGGGGGCGCAATGGGAGAACAAAAGCAAGGCAAAAAAAAAAAACCCGGTCCCGCAGGATGCCTCGCCGAGAATGCCCTCGCTTCCTCCGCGCAGTCGTCTGCTAGTCACTCCGCGTACCTCCGCGCGTGTGGATGCGCCGCCAAGCCGGAGAATCCAGTCACGTGCTGTTGACATCACATATCCGTCCGCCTCCACGCGCCTCCTCCACCGTCGTGTGAATCCCGCTTAACGGCTGTCTTAATCCGCTGAACAATCTTTAAAATCCCGGGATTGGGCACTAGAAGCCGCACGTACCGACCTTAAGCTTCAGCAACAACATTCGCTGCCATTTTATCGCGTATTTCCTATGTGGAGGGCCTCTCGGCTGCCTGCCTCCACGGCTCTCTTTCGGCCACCATTTCGGTTTCGGTGGTAAGGCTCTCAGGTAGAACCAGACGATCCGGATGTCGAGATGCGAAGGAGGGGTGAGTTGCTCGGGGTCACTGCTGGGTCAGTGCCGACTGCTTTTATTCTGCTTCGGACATAAACTAGCCTTCGCTAACGAGACCTGCGAGTTTATTTAGCTGGCCTGTTGGCGGTAAAAATTTTGGTTTAGCCATACGCGCCTGTTTGATTGTGAGGAAGAGGAATATGTTTATTGTCAGAGGGGGCATGAATGCCCTGGTGGGGAAGGAGAGAGACATGGAGGGAAGGAGGGAATAATCAAAAATATGTCACTGTTCAATGCTCAGGCACTTGAAATGGTGGATAGCATTTTAAAGTGTATGATTCCGGGAAGATAAAGTTCGTAGATTTCATAAAGAGATAAGTGCTACGTTTATCACAGGAAGTCGGTCCAGGTTATCTTTAGGCTTCATCGTTGATTGCAAAGCCCATCTACGCTCCATCGTGATTCGCTGTTCGTTGCGGGGGGTATAGATTTACTGCAAAAATGTTTTCAGTATGTTGTGTGTGTTGTGACCAGCTCTAGTTTCATCTTAGAATATAATGTTTACTTGATGCCGAGCATAAATAGTCTCTCCATAGGCACGGTACAACTCATCGTAATTGCTATCATCATAATGCCCTGTTTCACGTTTGTCAGGAGTGTTTCTACGGCTGACTTCACGATGTAAATCCTTGCCACAGACGTTACCTAGGTACAGTGCTACCGTGCGAGAAAGGAACGGAGAATGATAAAGCATTGCCCTTTTCAGCGCTTTCATCATTACGCCTTCTCTGAACGTGGATAGTACTGTGTTATACAGCAAGCCAAATCCGTTGAAAGGGCTTAATGACCCGCAATACTCTGCTACGAGTAGCGTTCGTCAAGACGGGATTGAGGGGGAAGATTCGTGTGTGTTAGTGTAAAATATTTGACACGCCAACAATCGCTGTGTTTCATCTTACTGCAAATTTTGTGTCTACTAATAAACTACAGTTTGTCTGCATTACCGATAATTAAAGTCCACTCGGTTTTAATTTATTTTTTTGTAGTGCATGAGGGGGCTCCCGAGCACTTAGCCCGCTCACTTTGAAGTTGCATTCTTGAACCAGTCGCTGCCTCCTGCATGCTATAAAGTTGTTTGCACCTTGTTCTAGCCCGCTATTTCGTGTCACGCCCTCGTACTTCCTAACCGACGTGCCCGACAGTTCTGTGAAGCGATTCGCTCTCCTGCAAAATGCCTTTCCCTGTGCAGATGCGTACCTGCTGGGCCGCTTCTGCGGGGCCCAGGGCGAGCCGGAGGCGGTCTCTTCAAGTGGTCGCGAGATGTTCCTCTTCTTCAACAGCGACTCCTACCTCAGCGGAAGAGGCTTCAAGGCCGAATTCCGCGTCCACAAGAAACCCACCGGTAAGCATGCTGTGTCTGCAGGAGGCGCAGCTTGCAGAGTGACCCCCATTACTGGCTTCTTTGCCGGGTTTTTTTCTTCAAAGAAAAATGTTCGTTTCAAGCACAAGTTGGTACGAGTGCACCGTTCCACTGAGTAGAGCACTTGTGAAAGAAACGATGGCCAAAACATTTGCGAGCGTGGTGTTCAGATGCAATTACACACGCACGCACACAGGCAGCCGACTAACTGTCAATGAGAAATTCCGCAAAAAGCGATTGCAGTGCCCGGAACTGACGAATTCGTAAGGAAGAGGGATTTTTAGCGCCGCAATTTATGAAGATGGGTGCATAGCTTGAAACGATAGGGTGCAAAGCGTCTTGTTTTTTTTTATAGTTGAGACATAATGAGGCCAGTCATAATTCCCTCAAAACAATGTTAATTGCAGCTGTTAACTAAACAAATGTCCGCCGAGCATTTTCTCAATCCTAAGCAATTAAATTTGAGTGCCCATGTTGAGTGTGCTATAAAATTGAACCAAAGGCTCGTTTATGTTTTGCTTACCGGGAAGATGGCGCAAGTGATACTGCATGGCTGTTGAGGAGCAACATATCTTAAAAACTGATCCAAGGACGACAGCAGGGATAAACAAGAGGTGGAAAGCTGGTTTCTGCTTGCACGCGTTTTTTTCGATGTTGGGGCTTGAGCAGTCGCGTCCGTAATTAGTCTGGGATAACCACTCAAGGCAATCTGTGATTAGACAAGAGCCGTGATGCGAAATGTACTCTGTCAAAATGCCCGCTGAACGAACGGATGCTCGATCTAAAGATGTAAGTAGAGCTTCTATTGTACGCTCTACACTTGACACACATACTGGGGTCAAGACTTTAAAAACCAACGGACTGCAAAGACAATAACATGTATGGGCAGCTTAAATTACTACTTTTGAAAGCACATTCAAGATAATCAGGGCTTTTATGCATTTAGACTCCTTATGGTTCCAGCCACCATTTTTTAGGGGTGTATGATAAAACCACCGATTCTGCTGTAGTGTTTAGCGATTTTCTGCAACCATAGCTGCACGACGAGAGAGCAACGCATATTTATGGATGACTACAGAAGAGTTCATTCTAATATAATTAGGAAAAATACGTGAGGCTAAAGATAAGAACAAGATGAAATTCCCAGAAAACACAAATATAGAATGAGCGCTTTGGTTTCAGGGCGGGGGACACACTGGGAGACGAACACCGATCTCTGAGCGATAACGGCGGACGAGTCAGAAAATGCAGCTTGCAGTCTACCGTCAGGGAACAAAATTTCAATAAATAACAGATTCAAGACTTCTTAGTTCGTAACTCTGAATTCCAAAAAAAAATACTTCGAGCAATAATACAAGTACGGTGACGAGACGGGTTCAACTGCGCAAAAAAAGACACACTTCAGAAGTGAAGAACAGACAGGATCGCGGCGCAGTGACTACGGATATAACTGCGCCGTGTCCTGTCTAAAAACTTCGTCTGCAAAGGATTAACTGTATGGCAGTTAAATTAGAAATTTTGAAAGCACATTAAAAGATAATCAGGGCTTTTAGGTTAGGCCCTTTTGGGTTTCCAGCCACCATTTTTTAGGGGTTGATAAAACTCCAAATTCTGCTGGTGTTAGCGATTTCTGCAACCAAGCTCGCATGAGCAGTACCCGCATATTTCGGATCTCGGAGAGTCATTCAAGGAAGTGGGAAAACGTGAGGCTTAAGATAAGGACAAGCTGGATTGCGAGAAAACACAAAAAATGAGCGCTTTGGTTTGGGGGCGAGGGACACACGGCCGCCGCCCACCGCAGTACCCCGATACGGCGGACGAGCAGGAACGAGCTTGACACCTTCAGGGAACAAAATTTAAAAAAGCAAAGATCGCCTTCTTAATTCGAATCTAAATTTCTATAAAAAAATGTTCGTTTGTGTGACAAGTACGGTGACGCTTCGGTTAACTTCGCAAAAAATTTACGTCAGAACGAAGAATAGACAGGAACGCGGCCTTGTACGGAAAAAGCTGCGCCGTGGTCGGGTCTGTTCTTCGCTTTGGTGGGAATTTGGGGATACAGTTGAAAGAGTAATGCATAAGCGCCAACTAGCCCGAAAATGCACTTTAAGACGAAACGGGACCAGGCCCGCTCCGTCTGGCCAGTGTCCTTGCCTCCATTGCGCTAACCGTTCTTCCGGAATCACTGGTGATGGCGATAACTGTGAATGAAGCGTCGCATGACGCCGTATTCCTATAGCTCGAGACGCTCGTGCGCAGGCCCCAAGGAGCAGACGGGCAAGAGCCGGGGCTTCGACGACGAGGACCTGCTGGATGTGCGTGAGTCGCCGAGGGACGCCTCCCTGCGCTACCGCGAGTCGCACATCTTCCGCTGCCTGCCCGCCCACCCGCAGTACGCCACCGTCAGCTGGTGAGCGGGCCGACGATGACCCTCTGACATCCTTCGCGGTGCTTGACGTAAATTTGCCAAAGCAAGGCGCCTTCGGAAATGTCGAGTTGTATTTCTTTGTACTGGTTGTTTTGTGTGTGATGAAGCCGCGTTATACGCTTCATGTTAACATTCATTCGAAAATTTTAAGGCCAGTCACCGAGAATAGGAATAGGAACTCCGATATCTTTGTAGAGAATAGCATATCTGCCGAGGTGTGGCGAGCTGAGCTAGTTGGTGGGAATCAGTGGGGATACGAGCGCAACACTAGACGAAAAACATACAAGTGGTGGGCACAGAGAGGTGCTGTCTTCCATCGTATATTTCTGATGTAGCTCTTCGCTGTTATCCCCATGAACAGCATGCCCCTGATCTTCACCAGGAGAAGCATCACGCTATTGATTACCGCTCGCACACATCACAAGGTGAGGAGCTCGATCCCCCTCCACTGAATCTCGTCGACGATCTGTACCGGACTTCAGCGGACGCTGTCCTAGACGCAATCCATGGTTCGGTTTTCGCGTCTATCGTTACAGCGAGGAGAGTCCTCGGACTATCAATGTACTATCCGAAGTCAGTTCGAGACTGGAAAAGCACACTATGTCTAATGAGAAGGAATACAGACATTCAAATCATCGTTAGGGCTTCACATTCGGGTGATGATGAGGACGTTTGTCTGGCGTAACCAACATTAGAATGTGCGGACGGTCTAATTTGCTTTTGAAACTTGGCGTATATTATATGAAATTATAAAATGTCAGGGGCCGAGTTCTGGGGAGGGGAACAAAATGCGCGAAGTAAAAACACCCGGCATTTAAACGCGTGAGAAACATGTGCGGGAAGAATGCTGCCAGGCATCGTCGGCACTTTCGCCAAGGGCAGGTGAGATAGGGACGATCCGAAACGGGGTGAAGTTAAACCACTAAGCCAAACTTAGTACTATCGAGTCCGGCGGAGCGTATGCTGTAGATAACTTGGTCGTCTTGGATTCCCTTAGAACGCTTCGTGCTGTGATGTTAACATGTTAAAAAAACCTATGTGCTCCACTTTTACTAACATTGAAAGAGCTATGATGATCCACATTTACTAGAAATTGAAGGCATGGTAGGTCAGTCACTTTTTTGTTTTTAGTTATAGAATTTGTTGTTTTCACGCGAAGTTCATTTTTTTCAAATATCTCTCAATACACAGTTTGCTACCCTGCCAGTAAAATGGGATCCCACGAAAGAGTGGTGCAGTGGACACACCGCCGTAATAGAAACTTGTGGTTAGGAGTGGAGAAACTTCACACAAGGATCTTGAATGGCGCGTGCAAAGATGCTACGGAGCATTGATAATCCGTCATAAAAGAGTGAGACGTCCCCACACGAAATGGCATCAGGCAAGGAGGAACCATGGACCCTAAATTATTTGCAGGCTATCAGGGGAGTATATGGAAAGGTTTATTGGGAGAAGTATGTATATATCAGAAGTCTGAAGGGAGAACTTTTAAATTGTAAAGACCTGTTAAGATGGCTTTTACGAGACCAAGGTCATTATTTTTAAGGCGACAGCATTACTAGCCTCACCGAGCGAGTCTCCGTGGTCAAGGCATCTGCAGCGGCCGTGTTCCTCATCAGTGTTTACGCTTTTCTGATGGAGGACGAAAAGCGAAAACGGCCGTGTGTTCGAGATTTCGGCGCTCGTTGAAGATCTTGTCGTGGTCAAAATTATCCCGGAGCCCTGTCACCACGGCGCGCCTCATCGCCTGTGTAGCGTCGGCGCGTTAAACCCCACAATCAATCAATCGAGATGCGAATGCTGCAGGTATGTCGTGGCCTGATCTTAGTGGCGCCATCATACGGCTTTCACTAAAAAACTACTATTTTTAAGCCTTTGCCGAGGTTTGATGAAGGGGCATCATCACACGATGATGAGGAAAAATGATCAAATGCACATGAAGAGGTTGCCTTCATGGATGAAGTACAGAAGGGAACAACGATGGGAGTGTTGTGTCTACGCAGAGAGGTGGTGAGGGACCAGTGCGAACGCGGGGATGTGCAGGCGTGGTGTTAGGCCTACCATGACGCTTTAATCTGTTACGTCGTCAACCGCTAACCACAGTTTGACGTACACAGAGTATGACGTAGCTTGGCGCGTCGTAAGATTCCTGCGGCTGCGAAACTTTAATCCTTGATATAGCGCTAACATGGGTGACTCGTATATGCTCTCTGTCATAGAAACGGCGAGGTGAAAACATTTAAAGCATTCAGACAAGGACTTGCCAACCCTGGTTGAGTACATTTGCCTAATACCTCCTAATGAATTCACAACCACACTATAGGCCTTCAGCCTCCAGCGGCTGCATTGCCCCTACCCAAGGCGGCGGGAATGCAATCAATACAGCTGAAGGTGGTAAGAATCTCTCGGTCCGGGTAGGCCGCCAATGGGAATTGTTTATCACTACATTTATTGCTCGAAATATTTGGAGCGAAGCCAATTTATCGGTTTCTTTTACATGAAATATCTGATATTCAATAGGACATAATAGGGTTAAGTCGGGTAAGAAGGGTTGGGGAGGAATTTCTGGTGCTCCCTAGTGGAGATATTTTCTGTTATCGGGGGTATTCTTAAACACATCCGTTAGGCATAGGGTTCTTGGATCGAAGGGCTATAGCGGGGAATGTGGTAGTAATTTAACAGCATTAATGAGCGTGTAGCATCTCTCGTTATTGGACTCAACAAAAAGATCAAGTTGCGTGTGGCATACCTCGGCAAAACTGGGCACCACTCACTCACACAGACAAAATATATTTTTCCTCTCGCCCTCACTCACACTCGCACTCACCAGTCCTCCTCACCACTCGCACCCATTTGCGCTCACACTCACCACTCGCCGTGACCACTTGCGCTCACGTTCACCACCGCCATCACCACTCGCACTCACTCATGCTCACCATTCGCCGTCACTACTCGCACTTACTCGCGCTCACGCTCACCACTTGCCCTCCATGGGTCATGAAACCGAACAGTATTAGGGAATTACGGCGTCAGAAGGCCATCAAAATCATATTCCTGAATCAACACGCCAGCAGAGAATTAATTCTAGGGTGCCCAATAGCAGGAGCTCAGTGACGACATATTTCCGGAGCTAAAAGCAATCCTGTCATTAACAACCATCACAGCGAGCGGCTTCTGCGGCATATAGCCAACAGGAAGTACAAGCGCAATAGTGGCGCTCACCGCGGTAAGCCCCGCAAATGGCGCTAGTAGCGCGAGTGCACTCGCTGGTGGTGAGCGGGGCTCACGGCGAGTGGAACTCGCACTCGCGAGTGGTGAGCGGGGCTCACTGTGCGCGGGGATTGCACTCACACTCGCCAGTCCAAAACGAGGGCGAGACTCACTAACCACTCCCTCATGAGTGGTGAAGAGGGATGTGGGAGTGCTCTCGTGAGGGAGCCTGCCGACCTATTGCACGTGGTGCAGGCTTATGCAGCCTGCATCCGCTTACGATGATGAGGATGTGGACGTATTTTGCGGAGACATTGAATTGTCAATGAATAAAGTAAAACCTCGTTACTGTATCATTATAGGCGATTTTCATGCAAAAATTGGGGCATAACAGCCAGTGGAGCATGCGGTAGGGAAATTTGGCTTAGGCTCCAGAAACAGTCGCGGGGAAATGCTGGTTGCCTTTCGTCCGAAAGGAATAGGTTTCGAATAATGAATACATTCTTCCGCAAAAGGAAGAATAAGAAATGGACTTTGAAAGCCCCAAATGGTGAAACCAAAAACGAAATCGACTTCATTTTAACTGGCACTCCAAGCATGGCACACGACGTACAAGTAATTGGCAGGGTTAAAACAAGTGATCACAGGATGGTCAGTAGTCGTATTTGCCTGGATTTAGGAAAGCAAAGAATAAGGATGCTGAAGCGGAAGACGGGAGGAAAAGTGGAGGAATTCAGATTGTTACTTGAGGACAAATTCTCCGTGTTCAACGAAAGCAATGGTGTGGACACTGCCACTTCTCGTTTCACAAATGCGGTCATAAGTCATCAGTAGGCGTAGGAGGAAAACAGCCCAAGTTATATAAATCCAAGGCTCTCTCACAAAACCAAGAATCTCATTGACAAGCGCGGAAAAATGTTAGCCTGCTGTGCGCGGCACCAAATAGAAATGGCAGAGTTGTCCGAATTGATCAACAAGAGCAAGACTGCCTTCATCCGTGAATTCAATTTTTCAAATGTTTAAGCAACATTGAAACACGGAGGCAGTTTAAAATCAACTAGAAGAGAGCTCACTATTGGCAAAAATAGAATGTACGCACTCCGCGATGCCAATGGCAACATAACAAAGAACATCGATGATATACTGAAAATAGCCGAAGAATTTTACACAAAGCTGTTCTCTTCTACCACTGACTCCGCGCCAATTTTTCCCGTAACTTGTGTCGGTCAGGTTCCGCCGATTACCACAGATTAGGTCGCAACGGCGCTGCAAGCAATAAAAAAAGGCACGGCCATGCAGGAGACGATGGCATTACGGCTAATATATTATGCCTCGGAGTGCACGTTGTGCTAGCAAAGCTTTCAGCCCTGTTCGTGCAGTGCTTGAGGTCTCACACAGTGCCAAAGGCATGAAAAAATGCGAAATTAATTCTTCTACATAATAAAGGTGATGTCAAAGAGCTTAAAAATTACAGGCCCGTCAGCCAGCTATCCGCTACCTACAAATTATTCCCGGCCGTGGCGGCCGCTTTTCTGATGGAGGCGAAAAGCAAAAACGCCCGTGTGTTCGAGATTTCGGGCACGTTGAAGATCCCCAGGTGGTCAAATGTAATCCGGAGCCCTCCACTACGGCGCGCCTCATCGCCTGCGTTGCGTCGGCGCGTTAAACCCTACAATCATCATCATCAGCTACCTACAAATTATTTACAAAGGTATTTGTCAATCCCATAAGTGCCACTTTGGACATTCAACAGCCACGAGAACAGGCGGGTTTCAGGAAAGGTTTCTCAACAGTACACCATATTCACGCTATCCACCAGATAATCGAAAAGTGTTCGGAGTATAATGCTGCACTTTATATGGCATTCACAGATTATGAAAAAAAAAAAAACATTCCTCTAAGTGCCTACAACAGCCGTACTAACGGCGCCCGCCTTAGGTGGAGAAAAACAGGGATGAGAATGAATGGGGAATATCTCAGTCCTCCAAGGTTTGCAGACGACATTGTCCTGTCCAGACAAAGCAGCAGAGATTCGCAACACATGCTCTGCCAATTGTACTCCTAAAGTATGGCAGCAGGCTTAACAATCAACCCAAATAAATCGAATGTAATGTTCAATCAGCATGCAACAACACGAGACTTTAAGGTCGGTAACGAAGTATTGGACACAGTACGCCAGTACGTGTATCTCGGGCAAATCGCATCTGCTGATCCAAACGATGAAACGAAAATTACCCGCAGAATTAGCATGGGATGGGCCGCTTTCGGAAAGAATTCAGATATCCTAACTAGCGAGCTTCCGCTGTCCCTCAACATGCTGGTATTTAATCAGTGCGTTCTTCCAGTAATGACGTGCGTGGCAGAAACTTGGGGTCTCGCTAAACGACGTGAAAGGAAACTTACATCGCCACAACGGGCTATGGAAAAGAGAATGCTAGGGGTCACGCGAAGAGATAGGAAACCAGCCCCGTGGATTAGGGAACAGACTAGGGTGGAGGACATTCTATCTACTTCAAATTAGGCGAAGGAAATGGGCATGGCCGGGTCACATAATGCGTATGACGGAGAACAGGTGGACCATCCGTTTAACAGAGTGGCTTCCAATAAACCGCAAACGAAGCAGGGGTTGGCCGAGGACAAGATGGCGAGATGAGTTGCGAAAATTCGGGGGAAAAGCATAACTCGCATTCGATAGGCGTAGTTGGAGATCTCTGGGAGAGGCTTTCGTCCTGGAGTGGACACAACGAGGCTGATGATTATGATGATGATGATGGTGATGATCATGTTGATTAATCGCTACGCGTAACCGTCGTCTGATAGGTCGCCGAAATCTCCTATGCATTAAAGAAAAAAAATGTGGTGGCGTATGAAATGCGTCCCATTGCGGCTTGTCGGAAGTAAACAGCCGGAAGGATTTATTTCTAAGAAATCCCGACGAATCTTGGCTTAAAGCCCTCCTCCACCTCCTTCTCCTCCTCCCGTATTCCGGGGGCCGTTGGTTCAATTCCCATCCAGGCCTGACTTTACTTCATTTTTGTTTAAACTAAATTACTTATCTTTTAATTTGTGTGGCGTTGGCTGTTTGAAAGGGAAGCTGTGTATGGCTAGGGTTCAGTAATCTTGTCCTTTGCCGTGAAAACCCCGCGAGCAATAACGCCTCGCCGAAAAGCCAACTTCATCACGGAAGGCACAGCAGAAAACGGCTGCAACAGTTGTTTTATCAAAACTCAAAATCATATGACAATTGGCCGCTAAGACTACTCTGTCATTAAGCGGAGTTTAATTTACTAATCCTAGTGAGGTAAATTAACCGATGAAGTTGTAAACGTTACAGACTTATCGTCTGCTGTCGATACGTGGCTTTCCACGCATGGAGTATGGTTACGGATAGCGGCTGTAACTCCTCTTTTGTCGTAACTATCCCGTAACAAACTATATGACAATTAGCCGCTAAGACGACTCTGTGGTTACAGACAACATTACATACATAAGTCAATATAATTATCCTTCAATACAGCTTTGCTGGTCCTCAATCTTCACAGTATGAAGGGGCTGAAAATTTTTTTGCTGTATTCCTTGCCTGTGCAAGACGCCGCGTTTACGAGTCAGCTGTAATGCTCTCGCATTGAAACGGCAAACTTCCATAGTTTAAGTCTCACGATTCTTTTTGGCCCATATACGTTTTGCTGATGTCTGTTCTCTCGGCAGTTGGATGTTCTGAGTCCATGAATCGGTGGGTGCTCTGACTCGGATAGATTGGTTGCGGTATCACGTCACGGGGTGGATATTCTGACTCATCGTGTGACCCAACCTGAAGTGTTGGTTTATTTTGGCTGATAAGGGCGGCCTTAATGCTGGGTATGTCGTACGGCGACGTTCCTTTAAGAAAAAGGCGAGCGAGGGATTTCCCGACCTTTTCTCTCGAAGCCTCCGGCGTCGTTATCTACAAGTGTGTCATGGTTGCATTGTTCTGGCCTCTCCGTGGAAGGGCGTTCTTGAATGGCAGAACCGTTTTCGGAAGCGAGGTCCCCGCCGTCCTTGCGCACTTGTGTTTTGAACGGCGACGGAGGAAACTGGCGCTGTTGAACGGGCACGCAGAAAAAGGGGCGCGGGCACTTCCGCGTTTGCTCGGTTGGCTGCTTGCACTGATCGCGCGCCAGTGGCTGTGTGTATATATATGTATGTCTCCCTGAACGTGCCTGCTCTCATTGAGGTGCAGTTCGTCCAACTGGAGCAAGGCTAGGGGCATCTCCGCCCGGCTCTTATTCTTTCCGGGCTCGCACCTTTGGGCAAGCGCCTTCTTCGGATGTTGCTTTACACCTGACGTTTGCGTCATTTCCAAACCTTTCGGTCAGCCGGCTGCTTTGGAATGAAAGGCGTAAGAAGTTAAGGGGGTGGGAAGAGTAAAAACGGTTGAAGACACTTTAGCACTTCTTATGATTTGTGAATGCGAAAGCCTGCAATCAACGCCGCGGTGTGCTCCTTTGAGTGGTTATGAAGGCGTCGCAGCCAAATTGGCATTGGTGAATCGGCCGTGAGCCACTGAAGGCAGCTGTCATCGCTAAGGGCCAATTCACCTGAGTGATATGTTGTTAGGCCTATACTCCGTCTTAATGTGTGGTTACCTTTTCTGTGGTTACTAAAATGTGCGGTTACCTAATGTGTGGTTACCTAAAATGTTTAGCGCTGGTGTGTGCGTGCTTCGCGACGACCACCCACAGTTCCCTGCGCACGTTTGTCAAGCCAAGCATACCCACTTGGGGAGATTAGGAAGAGGACTGTGTATTATATTTGATGCGACTGCATCTAATTCACTCGCCTTGTCCCTGCATCCGGCGTCGTCGGCGTTATCGTCGGCGTCCGCCCCTCCCCTATTCTCCTCGCCGCGCGAGATGCGCTCTCCGCCGCTCACCCCCTCTCCTCTCCGATAGCGAACACTCTCTCGCGAGGGGCATTGGATTGGATTCGATTGGATTGACTTGGCTTGGCTTGGCATGGATTGGATTTGGATTGGATTGGATTAAAGTGGATTGTGCTGGATTGTGTTGCGTCATAGCCGCGGCAGACGCACTGGCGCCGGCGCGTCCCCTCACCGTTATGCGCGCTATAAAACGCGGTGCCTGCGCCGCTCCGCTCCATCGTTCCAGCGCCGTTCCCCCGCTGTCCAACGCTGCAACGTGAACCCCCTATGCGTGGCATCTACACAGGGGTTCCCGCGAGGGGAGGTGGGAGTTTTTCTGCACCGCGCTTCAACATGACCTGAATAGGCTATTTGATTGGTGTAAAACTTGGGGAATGCAGAAAAACCTACAGAAATCTGTGTACATGTGCTTCACGAGAAAGAAAACGCCTAATGTTTATTCCTACACCATTAATGGTACATGTCTTAACCAAACGTTCGAACATAAATATCTTGGTGTGTATCTTACCTCGGACCTGTCTTGGCGCCATCATGTAAATTATGTGTGTGCGAAAGCTTGTCGTGTTTTGGTCTTCCTACGTCGCAACGCGAAACGTTGTACAAGACCAATGTTCGCCCCATACTCGAGTTTGCTTGTACGGTATGGGATCCACGTATCAAATCTGATATCGAGAAACTAGAAAGAGTTCAAAACTTGGCTACTCGCTTTGTTCTTAAAGATTACTCCAGGAATTTCAGTGTATCGACAGCTAAGCGCAGCCTAGGTTGGGATTCGCTTCAGCATCGTAGGAGAGTATTCAGACTAAATTTTTTCACAATTATTTCATAACGAAACAGGGATAGACAAAAGTTGTTATTTAATGAGTCCAGACTACGTTTCACTAAGGACAGATCACTCCTGTAAAATAAAAGAAATGAGTTGTAGAACTGAATTGTTTAAGCATTCTTTTTTCCCCAAAACTATTAGTCAATGGAATAAGTTACCCAAGAATGTTGTGACAATTATGTCTAATGATGTATTTTCGTGTTCTTTGTAGTGTATCTTCGTTGAACATACCGGGTTTTGGGTTGTCATTGTGCTTTAAGTGATATTTCTGTTCTGCCTGTATTTTGTATGAATTTCTACTTTCTCTCTCCCCCCCCCCCCTACTGTAATGCCTTGAAAAGGCGCTGTGGGTACTATGACAAATAAATATATAAATAAGCCAAGATTGCCGCGACCGCCCGGAAGTTAAAAAAAAAACAGGAAAATGCCGAGCGCTCGTGTGTGCATGCCTCGCGGTGACCGCCCAGCGTCCCTGGTCGGCACACGTTTGTCAAGACAAACATACCTACTTAGGAAGATTGGACAATATAGGCCAAAAAAAAAAAAACTGCAGCGTTCGCCGTTATTGTGACAGAAACGCTCCAGCGTTCGTCCCAATCGTGGAAACACTTGCTCGGAACGAGGAAGACACGTTAAGCGTACGCTCCTCCACGGTGGTATCAGTAATTATCAATTAAAAAAAATTCCCCGCATTTCCCCGAGGGGAAGAATGTGAAAGTGCGAATGCACGAGTTGAATTTGCGCGGTTCGGTAATGTTCCCGAAAGAGAGATCACACACACACACACACAACTACAAAGAAAGAAAGATGCATTTATTCACAGACACCTATTTGTGTTGTCGTTGTACTTGATTGCTAGAGCGGATCTCAGCTTTGAAATTCGTGTCAGTACTCCTTTAAGCGGGTGCATTAGCCCTTCTCACGCCCGATTCCTGGCCAATCCCCCCACGTGGGTATGTGCCATGTCAGCGGCCAGGCAGCGCCGCGCCATCTCCCCCCCGTTGCCAAGGAAGACGAGGAGCGCGCGCACCCGCAGCTGTTGCTATGCGGACGGCGGCGGACGCTTCAGGCTCGCTTAAGAAGTGCCTTCGCACTTAAAAATAAAGGCAGCTCACACTTATAGCAATAATGATGGAGTAAAGGTCGTTACAGCAGCGAAGAAGCAAATCGGTTGCAATCGCGGGACTAAACCTTCGTGATGGTCGTGAAGGTTGCGTACAGCTTCGCTATCTTCATGTGCTACGCGTTAGTGTGAGCTTCCTTCATTTTTTTATAGCGAAAGCTCTAATACTTGAGATACAAACCCAGAAAACGCCTGTTTCGGTAAAACTGACCTTCCAGCTCATACAAGGTCAATCTTGTGAGCAACCAACGCCTCTGGCGGTTGCTGAGTGAAAACAAACAGCGGCATCGATCAGTCTTTCGTGCTGCCAGCACTAGAGGTGCTGGCTACATCTAAATTTAGTGTGCCTTCGGGTAGACAGCGCCGACGGGGTCGAGCAGCATCTATTGTAGATGAGGCAGTTGCTGGTATAAAAGCGGTGCCCTTTGCAAAACAATTGCCTCGTCCTTGCATAAACAAAGACATGCAAGAAGGTACAATCTTTTCATACTAATGGCCTGGTCCTTTCCCAAGGCAAGTGATGCCGAGCTGTAGCTCGTTAAACTAAGCTCACCGGGGTTCAACCAGAGGCAGTATTCTCGTGTTTGTTTATTTTGAAAACATTTTTTTTTGCGTCCGTTTTATTTTTACGCACATCCAGTTGTGGGCGGGCTTTGGGTTGACTTTTGTGCAACTGTTCTTGGAAACCAAATTTTAAACGACTACACCGAATTTTAAACTGTCTTTTATGGGCTATTGTTCCGCCAGCGAACCAACAAAAAGGCAACGCAAAATCGTCTGCTCCAAATCGTCTGCTCCGAAAAGCCGCGGCTCATAGCTCCGCCGTGCTTGCATAACGTCACATCCGGGTGTTCAGTTTTAGCCAATAAGGTCTTCCTCCTAGCGGACACTTTTGAAAAGGACACAAAACGGACAAAACACGAAAATACCACCCCAGAGAATTTTTTTAGTAGCGTGCAATGTACCTTTTGTTGACGACCTGTTGTAAACACGTGAAGCACCTTTCGAAACAGCGAACACTCGTGCATGTGGCGCAAGTGATTAGGCTAAGGAGATTCCAATGTCAATTATCAGGTTTATCGGTGTGCATTTGCGCTGGTAAAACGAGGACGCTCGCAGCAACTCGCCCTCATGTGCTGCGAATGGTGTCGTGCGCAGGTTCAAGGAGGACGAAGAACTGCGCATCTTCAGCCCTAACCCGAACCTCGAGGGCCTGATACTAGTGGGAAACCATACACTCTGGGTGCGCGAGATGGACGTCTCCCTCCGCGGAAACTACACGTGCCGTCCTGTCCAGCGGCACCAGCGTGCGTGACCTGCACTTCAAGATCAGCTACGCGGGACCGGCCATCGTCAAGCCTCCTTGCGACATCGGTGAGTGCATGCACATTGAGACCTCTGGCCAGTTGAAGACACCTTACTTTCTTTAATCGCGTCCTGGCGATCAATAACAAGTGCTTTAAGATGACAGATATCACGAGAGCAAAACGTAACCTTGAAACCTGCTTCCTACACGACTACGAAAGGGAATATATTCAAAGGAGGATAGTACTGCTGTTCCTCTAAACAAAACTGTTGAATTTTCTTCTGGCATAAAGACTGGAAAAGGGAGCATATTCTAGCACTTTATTATCTTTTTTGAATATGTATTAACCAGGGCTCGGGGAGTCATCTCATAAAGTGATTGATTAATTCTTTAAACATGAATAACTTCCGGTACAGTTAGTCGATTTAAGCTCACGTCAGTTAAGTGAGCCAAGCGGCGCTTCTTAGAAGAAAATTGGTGCAGCTTGCACTAATGGTGCAAGGCTGGAGAGACAGCAGAGCTGGCGGCCCCTCTCCCTCCGTCGGAGACCCGGCTGTTGCACCTCACAAGGATTTCCGAACTTGCCGCTGAAAGTTCTCTACGACTGGAAGGCCCGGATCGTTTTTCCAGCAACCTTTCACATCTCTCCCGGAGTGGACCGCATTATACACGCGCTAGAACACGCGGCAACCGGATTCGCGAACTCGGCGTTTGTAGCGCAAACTCGGGGTCTGTGCTCCCCACTACACTCTAAATTTTTTCACGCTTAACAAGCGTTCATGAAGTATCTTGAACAAGTGCACCTAGCGAATCCCATACAATTAAGCCTGTGATGTGCATTCTTTCGGCACCTATGCCCATACGTTTGTGAAGAAAATGAAGTGAGGAAGTCTGGCGAATATTGCTGCAAAGGTTGACATTTTGAACTAAAGTTTAGAGTCAAAGAAATTTAAACAGATTTGAAATTTGAGCGAAACTTTTTATTCACAATAACTTACAGGAATGCTTACGAACAGAGAAATCTAAGAAATGAAGACGGGAACTATAAAATAGGCTCCAGATGAATTGTTGATGCCGCTTTAAAGCAGCACGTGAATACTGCTATGAACTTAACTCAGGCGAGGTTTAGTTTCATCGACAAATCCCGCAGAATTTTTAGCGCCCATAAAATTTCGCCGATGCCGTCACGTGTAACTACTACTTGGACGAATCCTAGTAACTGCCTGAAAGAAGACAGATCCGTAACGTCCTTTATGTAACACACACACACACAAAACACAGCACAAAGGCTATTTTCCAGTGGCGTGTCCAGTTGCAACTTCACGATTTCTCTGTGTTCTGCCGCATACCAGCTGCTTCACGTCACCTCATACAGTGCACCGGCAAACGATGTCCACGGTTGAAACCTGGCGAAGATAAAAAGCGGCTTTAATCAATGCGTTAGCACTCACATACAATACGCAAACGTTTTCCGCGATGTGCAGCACAAACGAGCACATTTTTAATGCGGTCATAAAGCGGCGGTTCACGATAAGCGGCGGTATAATGGAACACGATTTTCAGCGCTTCGTAATGTGCGCGTCGACGGTGTGACTTTGCGTTAGAGAACATATTTCGTCATTTTCGGAGTGTTCTGTGGAGGACGGAAGGAGCAGGCGGCTCCATCTCCTGCGGTGTAGCGCCTCCTCGCTCGAGAACGGCCACCGACGCGAACCGCAAGCGCGACCGCGAAGTTTACCGCCAACAAGCCAAAGAAGCCGAAAGCCATACGCCGAGACCAACGGAAAACGGACGGCGAACGAGAGAAACGACTCCCAGCCACAACGAGAAACGTACCCCTTCCTTCTTTCTTCTCAACTTTCCCGGTCGACCGCGTGATCCGCGTCCAACAGTAGCTAGACAGAGAACTAGGGCTGACACTAACTATTGCGAAGTTCCGAGTCCAATAGGTAGATCTGCGCAATACACTAAAAACCTCGTTATTCAGAAAATATTTCAATATTTATCAGCAAAGACATTAGGAAATAATTCGCTTTCCTGGATATTCTAAGGGACCGTGCATGACAGCTGACTGCCCACTGTAAGGACGCCATTCGGCCGGAAAAGTGGAGTTCATAGTGAACGGCGCCGTGTCGCGCGAGAGTTCCCGGCAGTCGACATTCGGTGTTCTCTCGCACCAACCGCGTGGCACATCACACCGCCCAATCAAGGCCAAATCACCCATCAGACTGTTCCTTCTTCTCCACTTTTTACCACAAAAAGCGAACACTCCACGCAAGTACACACGTGATGGTCAGAAAGACACGACGCAACAAACCGCCTGCTTCGGCTGAGGCCTCAAACGGCTCTACTCCGTTTTCCCGCCAAAACCGCTGAAGCGAGCGCCACCTTTCAATCCCTCCGCATGACAAAATAAAGAAAAGAAGCGCAAGTCGCAGCAACATGCAGCAGCCGCCCCACGGCTCCGTTGTGGATATGTATAGGATATGTATATGCGTGATTAGGAAAGGCGCGATCGCTGGCGCGAGTTTTTTAGCGTGATTTTTACGGTACCGATGCATCTTGCACACGCCGTAAAGAAAGCCGAATGCGGGTTTTCCTGCACCCGCTTCACGCTTACATCGAGAAAACCACGCGTATTAGATCCACTGGATGCATTAACAACGAAGGATTTACGGCAAGAACGGACCTTGACGTGTTCGCGCTTCTATGCGTGAAAAAATTTAGAGGTCGGCAGGAAGCACTGACTAGCGAGATAAAGCACGATGGCAGTCACTACGAAGGCTGGGCGACGAGCTGTTTCGAAGGTCGAGCTGGCCCCGCCGGGCGCTCCTCACGAGGCGCACACTCACGGCGCTGCGAATTTAGCTGATCTCTTTTTGGAGCGGCTCCGTGCAAAGCGCAAGAAGCTGAGACGGCGACGCTCCTTACGCGCACAGGCTCACGTCCCTCGCTGGGTGGTCTGGTGATGCTCTCGGCGGAGTAGCTAACTGCTGTTAACCTGCTGCTGGCCAACTGGCGAATCCATGTTGATCCCTTTCACATTACACCGCAATAGGGGAATAGGGGAGTTGCTTTCGTATCGTTGTAACAAACGAATGCATAATCATTCGTTTACAAGTTGAAATGGCAAACGGTTCCAGATCCGTAGCGCTTAACAACGAAACAGCGGTTCACCGTTTGTCAAATTAACGTAAGTCAGTACGTTGCGAAAGAGGTTTCACAGTTCAGCGTAAAAATTTAGATGAACAGAACGCACTGAACACGACAGCTCTGCAGAACACTACAAGGCGATGTTCTCGAAGGTCGACTGCCACGCGGGCGCTCCCACAAGCGACCACGGGTCGAATTTGATCAAGCATCTCTATCGCTGTTTCCAAAGGCACCGTCCGAAGCCCTCCATTACCTCGCCTGCCAGCTGCGTTAGCGCGTTCTCCGCCAGCCAGTTGCGTGGCGCGCCGGTAGCGCGCGTACTCACCTCGTCTTGCGTCCTCGCCTGCCGATTAAATCGCGCACGGTCCTCATACTTCTAAATATACGCTGGCATATAACCCGTATGGGAGTCCTCAGCGCCGTCATCGCCTCCTTACTGCTCATGCGAACGTGCCAATAGAATGGAACTAACATGCTGTACGCTTGGTGATCAACCGTACCTCACCAATGTGATACAAATGTGCACCGGCAAGCCACGTTCTGTTGATGGCATCATTTAAGGTTCCTACCTTACCACTTGGGTAACCACATCGGAAACAATTGAACCCCGTGGAGCTTGCATCACCCAGGTTCCCCCGCGGAGTGCACAATTTTCTTGTATTTTTCCTGTTCGCGGCTCGTGCAAAGCCGAAGCAAGCCGAAAGGAGCTCCTTACGGCACAGGCTCATCCCTGGCTGGGATTTTCTGGTGATGCTCTAGGCGGATTAAAATCAACAGTGTTTAATTGTGTGGGCCTAATAGGATATGCTCAGTTTACGTGACTCGCTTACCCGCATTAGGGCATTTAGGGGGAAGACAATCGTACGTTGTAAAAGAAGCATAAGTTCTTGTTTTTTCAGTATGAAAATGTCTAATGCCGAGATGAACCAAATCAACGTCGCCTTAGAAATTGAAGCAGACTCTGGAAAGGTACCACCACGTGTCCGGTTTTCAACAAGATAGCCACAGTCTCTTCAAAGCTAGGCAAAAACAAAAATCCGTGACATTTCAACTAAACCCAGTGGTAAAATTAATCGGCCTCACAGCCTCTCACCTTGTTCGTCGCCTTATCCTACAATCATCATCAAATAGCCAATAATTTCCGTCCATCCCATGCCCTTTTCTCACTTGTCACTCGACTGGTCGTGGTCTTTGTGTATCCCGATTCTGCTTATAATTGGCGTACCTATCACGGTGCCTTGTTCTCGTTGCAAGCGAGCGGTTTTCGCGTCAGGCGTTCCAGCAGGACGATATTGGTGGTGAGGAGGCCGCTTTTGTGCCCAAGCGAGCCGTGCAGCCGTCGCCTTGCTCGGCCTCATAAAAGCGGCCAGCACGGGATACTGGGGTGACCGTTCTAAATCATGTGTCGATGTGTGGAGCATATGCCCCACACTTGGTAGACACATTTGGCAGACACTTGGCAGACACATCTGGGAACATTTGGGAGACACTTGGCCGACACAATTCTGAACGGAGCGAATTAAATTGGTCGGAACAAATATATATTTCTGCCGACCAATTAAATTCTGTTCTTTCGTCCCCTTCCCTCACCCCTTCACCGTCCTCGGCACTATTCTCCCACGCCCTCCCACGCTCCTTTTCTCACTTGCCCTCAACCCTTACACCAACGCACACCCACCCTCCGCTCCTTTCCTCCAACTCTCCCTGTCTCCACCCTCCTCACCGCTGTTGTTTTTCATAGTCGGTGCAGCAATAAATCTCTGAACGGACCCACCATTAATTCCTTAAAGCTGAAAACAATTCTCATTTTCTGCTCCAGCCCGATCTCATTTGCATCAGTATTTGATGGTGCGGGAAAGCACCACACGTGCAAGTGTGAGGTTCTACTTACCCTGCAAAAATAAGGCATTACGAGTTCTTAAAGACGAGTCTTTCATGGCCCACTTAAGCGCGAAAGTTTGGTCTTTCAGGCTGTACGTTCGTCGATCTGTCTGCCAGCCTGTCCCTCGCTACAGCCATCCGGCTAAAAGTTAAAAAAATTCTTGAACGATAAATTTATATAGCCAGAGCGAACCATTTAATCTGGGAAATACTTCATACTTGACAACATCTTTGAGGAAAAAGAAAACAGTAGGCATGTTTGAGACAAAACATCAATGCGCAACTGGTACACGCAGCATTCTTTTAATTGAAAATAAAGTGTGCTTGATATTTGCAACCAGAAATAAAAATGCGCGTTTCAAACAATATCAGGCCCGAAATTACAAAAAGCTCGCGCGATCCTTCACCTCGATGTTCCAAGTTCGACAGTAAGCAAAGGTTTCAGTCGATGGTGCGTGACCAGTGGAGCGCGGGAAAATTACACTGACTTTAGTAGACCTCTTTGGGGTTCAACGTGGGAGTATCTAAAGAGAGGAGAAGAACATGAGAGGTGGGTGGGGTAGATAAGGGAGACACTTTGGCGGCAAAGTGGGCGGAGGACTATCGTCTTTCGACGACATTTGCAGCGAAGTAAGCAGATACGCGGCCTAGCTTTTTTTTCTAACGTGGATCACCTAGAAATTCGTGCACAGCGCTGGAACGATTTAGGATTTCGGGATGCTAACCATGACAAATTCCAACCCAAAAGCTTGGATTACTTGACCATTAATTACAAACATAGTCTGGTTCTACAGTAACCCCCATCTCTGTTCTGTAAAACCCTTGCTTCCAGAGTCCTAATAATGGGACCGCAGCATGGCTACTGTCATTCATGAATAATTTGTAACTTTGCTGAAGTACAACAGGAATATATTTGTCTGGCGAACAGATGGCCTAATACGTGGTTTAGTTCAAACCGGTCAGTAAATTCTTATGGGGTACTTGTTTTTCCGACGCAACTATCCAATAGCGTGTTCTGCCATGTTATACTATCTGTTTTTATTCGTGAGTATGCGGTACTGGTGCGATTCACTTACATTGCTCCTTTAGCTGCATGATCGTCAAACAGCCCTGCCATCTGCTCAAATTAAATGTCCCGCCACGTAAGAAAGCGTTTTGGTCATACCCTCAGAAGGTCGTGATTTCGGCCTTCAGTTAAGGACGTGGTTTAAACGCGCCAGTACCACGTGGCTTCCAGTTGAATGATCTGCAGAACCCAGTGAACATTGTGGTAATTTTCAGGCAGCACTCCGTTTTGAAAATTTAATGTCCGATTTTACAGTGACAGCCTGTTTTCATCTAGTTTACGAGCGTGGATAGCTGAACGGTGTAGAGCTCGTTGTTGCTAATGGCACGACTACGCAAAAGTAAACTCGGGGTCTCAAGCAGCAGCAATTTATTACATTTGTTTATGTTCTCAATAGGTAGTTCCTCATAGAGTACAAACGTCTAAAGGTGACCCAACTCACCTGTTTTGAGGTAGGGTTCACCACGAAGCGACATCTTATTAGTGGGACTTGACTATCTATTAAAATTCTTAATGGCCACTGGTAAGGTTGTGCGTGACTTCGGACAAAGACGTAAACGGAAATGTTGTCCGCCGCGAAAATCCAGGCTTCTAAAAGTCTAAATGCCCTTCAGTAAACAACGTCTTTTTTATCAGTGCCATACGTGAGGAAATGGGTAGCGACCGCAATCTTATCACTAGTAACCAATTTGCTGGTTTGATTCACGACTTTCCATATAAAAACGTAAATTTAAAGTCCCATAGGGAGTTATTCAATATATTCAGAGGCAGAAAACCAGGAAGTGTTGGTGGATGGTTAGAAATCATCAGGCTCAGTGAAATAAAATGTGCAACAACCGCAATATAAAAGACGTGATCCACAGGGGATAAAAGCGAAACTCTCGTGTAAGTGTATGCTTTCCCAACGCAAAACAAGAGCACTAGAGGGAGTCGAACGCATGGACGTCGAAGTAACAAACCTCCGTCATTACTTTTATATGAAGGGTCTCAACGCCCCACGCAATTTAGCAGCGCTCGCTTACTTGAAGCGCCTGAAGTCTATATGATCACTTGAAAAGTCTGACTACGTAGTTCAGTGTCGCACAAACTTTCACTTTGTCTTCCATAGGACAAGGAATCGGCTTCTAGCCGAGTTCGTACTGTACGTAGGTCTGATCCAATGTTTCTCCCTCACTCTCTACGCAGTGCAACGCAAGGTTCCCCAGGACACGAGCTTCACCCGGGGCGAGACGGTGATCCTGCCGTGCGAGGCCGGCGGGGCGCACGTGGCCACCCACTGGTCCCGTAACGGCGCCCAGCTGCGCACGGGCGTCAACAGGGTCACCATCCTGCCCATCGGCTTCCTCACCATCAACGACTCGCGGCCAGAAGACAGCGGCGTCTACGCCTGCGTCGCCACCGACGTGGCCAAGAACTGCTCACGATCCTTCTCGGCGGCGGTGGCCGTGCTGCCCAAGTCGCGCCTGCAAGAAGGTCAGCACCTCATCCTGCCACCATCGCCCGCGAACCACAGCTCCCCCCGTTAGACGCCACTAGCTTGCCTCGCAATAAAGCTTCTTTTCCCCCGCACACCACCTCCACCCAGCCGCACTTAGCGTGTGACTTGCAACAACCACCGGGCAGTGGCTTGTGCACACGATCGAGGAGACCGGATTCCCTAGATGAAAAACCGGCGGTGCCAAAGCACACGGACATATGGATGTTGAGCGGCATATGTCAACTTCTTTTTAATACATTTTTCATCTTCTGTAGCCACCCCCTTTCATTGCTCTGACACTCCAGCTTCGTTCTCTTAGTCTTTTTCAATAGAGTTAACACACCGGGCCTACTTTGCCCTCTGGTTCTTGATAAGTATTAGCCGTGAGTTTGTCTCAGCCATTTTCGATGGATGCAATGAGCGTGTGTTACACTATTCCTTATAATAGTGGTGTCGAGTAGAACGACTAGCTCCTAAAGTTGGTGCAGGACTACGACTGCATGTCACGTCTGATTCTACTCGGGAAAGAGTATTGAGTGTCGGGGCAGACTGCGTACAACCAGAAGGCCAATAGCAACAGCTTCATGTCGGCCAGTTGGTACGACATGATCAAAGGTCTTAAGGTCTAGTGTCAGCGTTTTTCTTGCGCCTTACATACCTCAAACCAGAAGGATGCTGACACTTGTGCAGCGTGGGCAGCCGGTGGCCGATCTACAGCACGCGGCCAAACATACAATTCCTCCTTTTTCATTATATAACTTATTCTTTGCTCTTATAAACCACACATGAAAGTGACGTACGGAGACAGGAGCACGAACCTCCTGTTGCTGGCAACTGGAGTCTTTAGTGGAAATGCACAATTATATACCGGCACAATCTGCTTGTCGCCTAAAAATGTAGCACTCCACATGTGCAAACAGAGCCCCTGGCTGTCAATACTCTAATCAATTACTTCCAAGAAAAGACTGCTTGGCTCCAGAAGGTAAAAGCGAAGCAAACAAAACCATGCGCTCAAGTACTATCTAATCTTGTATAAAACGCGAAACGCTGGCGAAAATAAAGCCGCAGCTGAGCAACAAACAAACTTTTTTTCTCCTGCATGGGAGTCTCGTTCATCGGCAGGAGGAATGCAAAACCTTAGTAGGCTTAAAAAATAAAACCTCAACAAAAAAACCTTAGCCTTCTTGGCCTTCATATATCTTGCTTTTTCCACTTGAAGTCATACTAAAGAGGGTTTTCGTGTCCGATCAGAAAATGCTGTTTTATCCTAAAAAACCTCCTTGTATCGTGGTGGGCGTTTCGTCTTCTATTTTACCAGTTGACTGTTGACAGTGTTTACCAGTTATCAGACGAAGTTTCCCCTCGAGTCTTGAGCGAGAGAAGCTTGCTTTTAGAAAGTTAGACGGGACAACTGCCTAAAGAAACATGCTTCCTCCCTGCTGTGTCCAAAGAAATGAACTTGTAAAAGAAAGAGTACAAGCATAAGGAATGGGGGAGCTTCTAGTGTTAGCCAGTTGGGATTCGTCGCTACAGAGACAGAGCTGCCTTTCCTAGATTTTCTTAGTGCCTTTTCTTTGGCTAGAAGCTGTCGATTCTTTGCAAGTCTCTGTTGGGGCTTTTCGTTCACGGCCCTCAGCAGCCTGTGTTCGAATAAACTGATTTCGCTCGGTTCGCTTGGAAGATTACTTTTGACGCATGGTTTTGTGTGGTCGGTGTTTATCCTGTTCAACAGCCAAGAAGTGTTTAGTCAGTCGCTTGTGACCACGGGGCAGATGTGATAACCCCGAACGTCTGTGAATACATGTGGAATGCTCGTTTTTTTCAGAGCCTCCTGTATATAATTGTGCATTTTGAATAAAAGCTTGCGTTTGAAGTAAGATCGCGTCTCCTTCGTATCTTTTTCCGACGACCGTTTCACTATAGCTCTGTTTATGATAAAAATTTACGCACTTGCTCAGCGTTTACGTTATGTCTCACCATTTTCCACCATGAAACAGCTGCCTTGCTCAAAGTTAATCTGGGAAATATCACCACGGAACTACGCAAGGAATGATGTGTTATCATTTATCAATTGCCAACAATGAAAAAGAGATCGAAGTATTTTGCCTTCTTTTACTGTTTCGCTGTTTGCGCACTACTTCACAAATCTGTGTAGTAGTGCACTAAACCACTTGGCTGTTTCCCATCCACCCAGCGGAAACTTTGAGTAACACCCTATTTTCATTGGGTTTGGCATAGTTCCCTTGTATGCTTGAGATGGGTAGTGGCGAAAAAATATCGATGGCAAGGCACGGCCAGAACAAACGCGCGCAAACTTGCAACCATGTTCCTGTAAAAATGCAGTGTAAATGAGAAAAATCCGTGAGGCCAGTGGCGTCATGCATGCAATTGGCCCTGTCCTGAAGAGTACAATCAGATTGCCAACTACTAGTGGTAGTGGCGTCGTGCATGCAATGGGCCCTGTCGTGAAGAGTACAGTCAGATTGCCAGCTACTAGTGGTGCGTGGACACGCGTGTCATCCAGCCTCATGATGAAGCAGGCCTTAAGTATTAGTCTGTTACATCTATTTCTAGATTTTATATAGTGCTATTCGGTGCGATATAGGGGCTGAATATACAGGCGCTATACAGCGTGTTAAATAGGACTGCCCTAGCCTTATTTTTTACTACCATATTGTGTTCATGGACTTATCCCTGGATACACTGCCCACTTTTAAAAGAGCAAACCTTCTTTCAACTCCATGGAATTTTATAGGAGGCGTTTTCGGTACATTCCATAAAATGATATCGATGCTTTTGATGGCGCACGGTTCGGGCATTTTGTACCTCCATAAGCTGCCTATCTTATGCTGTTAGCGCAAGGCGCGTGAAAAGCAAACATTAGTCTCGCGAAATCCCTACTACGCCATGTTTTGCAAGGTCATTCATCGCGTCACAATGACCTTGAGCTGCCGGAGCGCAAGTGTGGTGGGTTTGACGTCACGCCACGTGATCCGCTGCAGGGAGGCCTCACACCTGCGCTCTCTCGGAGTCACGCCACTGCGGTACCACGTGACTAGACGAGAGTTTACCGGCTGCTTCGCCTGCGCCCGGTCGCTCAGTTTTTCCATGTATGGCGCGCCGGCTGGTCCGTCTGTGCGTGCACTTCAGTGGAAGCGACAGGCTTAATCCAACCATTCAGTAGCCTAGCCTTTATGAAAGACTGTGGGCATAGTCTTTGCAAAGCCGAGCAAAACAGACCCTTCGGTCGTGAGAACAGGGTTTACAAGTGTTAAGCCTGATTCCTATTTACTTGGAATTTCTCTGACATTTTCCAATAAACCAGTAACGAGAAGCGATTTCGAAAGTTAAAATTACTTGGACGGGGGCCCTCTGGTTTCTTTACCCTCTTTCGTCCTGCGTGTACTACCGCCACTGCTAAATCAACAATTTGTTACACCAATCCTCTCTCCTCACGCTTTTACTACTTCGTGTTGTAGCGCATAAAATGAGCGTGAATGCGCAGTGCTTTTAGCAATGACAAGTTACAAGAACAGTTAAAATGCGATTTTTCACTGTGCAAATTGAAGGTATGCTGCCGTAGACTTACATTTCGGCTGCTGTCGATTTCTAGTTGAGTTGGCAAAGCAGCTGTTCCAACAGAAAAGAGACGCGACATTATTAAGAGACTGATTAGATCGACACAAATAAAAACGAGCAAAGAGTTCAATAATGGCGTGTCGTATGCAGAAAATCTCCAATGAAGGGGGCCTTCACCCTTTCTTGTTGCACAACGCGCAGAATAAAATTGTGGCGGGGAATGACTGCCAGCATACAAAATTAAAGGGTTTTTCACAGGTGGGCGGTCATTTGTTCTTGCTTTATTATTCGTTTGTGTAAAAAGTTCTCAGAGAAAAAGAAGTTTTATGGCGCGTCACAAACATTCTTGTGCGTCCTCTGCCATCCTCCTCTCATGTGGCAGAATGGCGATGCTATCCCTTACGCCTTTTAATTTGACTGGGCTCCGTGCAGTCATCCGGATCTTACTCACTTTTCTTACCTTACATTGTCTTTAAGAAACATCCCCATGGGTTCTTTACGGTAAAATCAGCGCTCAGCTCCTTGTCGAGTTTCATGGCCGTATTGATTGCATTTTCACTTCAGCGTACGGGACGAGGGCAGGGTTAGACACACGAGAACCAAGTGAATGCAATGAGTCCGTCTTTATTTAAAAATATGTCAGTGAGCAGGTTTTTAAATTCGGAGCTCAGGAAGAAAATTGTGGGTTTCGTTAATTGCGCGCTTAAGACTCGGCGAGGGATTCTTAACACGTGATGGTGTGCGCTATTTTTCCCGTTAATAGAAGAGCAGGCTTCGGGTCACAGTCGCACTTCTTTGGTAGTGAGCGTCATTGCCTTATGACGTTTATGCGCAGTGGTGGGGAGGGGGGGGTTCAGTATTTACTCAGTATTTACCCAGTAGACCCTGGGGCACAGCCTTGGACCTTCGAGCAAGGCCGGGAGGCATGTCCGCAGATTCTCTTCCGGTGCCATGCGCTGCCTTTTTTTCGCTGATTCAAGTGTGCGCAACGAACGTCCGTAGTAGCGCTCAGTCGGACTTCCTGGAAACTGCGTGTCCAGCTCAGTCTCGTTGTCGCAAATGGGCTCGCAGTTGAATGTGACTTTTAAGGGTCCCGGGCCCAGTTTATCTGGCTGTTGGAGGATAAACACGTGTTTAAGAGAGAAAGGTTTCGCTTTGTAATGGGTTAGTGCCCAAATTATTTTGAGTTCCTAAACAAGACTATCCGCTGAGGGTAAATCTGTATCCGGTAACACAACGCTACCATGTCGATAGCAACACCTCTGGGTCCATCTTGAGTGGCGACGATTACCACGCCCCGTGGACAGCAAGGATAATACTCGCACACGTGACAGCAGGGGCTACTCTCGGACACGCCTTCGGGCAGGAAAAGAACATGGCTGCGAAAAGCAACATTCCGATGGATGCCACTCTACTGGCTGATTCACCACATGACTGTAGGGGCACAAACATTTCCTTCCGAAGCATAGTCAGACAGCCAACGCCGTGACACAACGCGCTCTAGACATAACCGTTACGCGGTAAGGCCCACCCTAGCGCCTTTCAAACAAGAATTTGTCATGCTGCCTTTTAATTAAAACCGAATCCTCTCAGAACAGTCCTGTTTGGAATGGCTATGACAGGACGGGATGCTTGTCTACAATAAAACCAACACGATTTTCTCTCACGATGAATGTTTAATTGGACACTGCCTTCCTCTTTCCTCTGTGCGTAGTTTTGTCAAGTTAACATTATTTAAAACAGCCTACATCGTGGATGGAGATAATATTTCGGTCAGAAGCCTAATGTATTTCCGGCCAGGAAACGGAACGCCTGAAAAAAAAGTGATAGTGCATCATTATGTAAATAGGCGAACCGAGGAAGAAAGTGGAGATAAACGTGTAACGTGCAGAACCTAAACGTTGATTTTGAAAGATGTTGTAGGAGGGGTCGCAGATTGATTTAGGTCACCTGGGCATATTTAACGTGCGCCGAAAACAGCTGCACCTTGGGCGTTTTTGTACTTTGCCCTCATCATACATACAGCCCCCGTGGTGGAAACGACAATTATGACGTCCTACGTCAGAGCTAGACGCCTTAGCAGTTGTGGAACTACGTGTGGCACGTTAGGAAAAAGAACTTGCACACAAAGCTTGTCCTCAACTTCTCTCCGTGAGTAACGTTGAGTGATGACAAATACATGTTCTGTTTAATGCACTTTAAAGGATTCAACTTCCTACATTACGACGATAATGATGGGATGATTCGTGAGGCACCGATATTCGTTCCAACGTTTTCTTCGGTGTATGTTACTTAACAAGCCTGTGGTCAGTGTGTCTAGAAATATATGTTTAAAAAAGAAAAGCGGTACCAGCGTCTCTGTTTACTTGGGATTAAACGGCAGTGGCTTTAGGTCGTACCTAATGCTCTCGTAATTATTAGTAATCGATGTTTCTTTTTTGGCGAGTGGATGGCTGGTGCATTCTTCATGAATCATTTCAAATAATTAAAGTTCAAGCCGCTCCTTGGAACGCCACCGAAAAGTGGATAATTTATATACACATGCTGCCTATTGGAAGACACGTGCAAGTATTGCATTGCATAAAGGCCTCCTTTAAAGCGACGTTTCGAAGGATTTTTCCAGAATGAGGTAATTGTTCGATCACTTTTCGTTGGAGTCCTTCGGCACATCACTGGCTGCCAAATATACAGCGTGCTCATCAGTGGTTGGTGAACGCTTTCCTTGGTGCCTTAGTTGATCCCCGATACCAGTACGGACTCTCTTGCATGCCTTATTCTAGACCCACATTAGGTAGAAATATTTGCTGCCCAAAGATATCAACTGAATTCCGAGCGTATCCGTTTGGTGGAGTAGATTGCTGCCCTCAAGTACTGTCCTGTCGTTTTGAAAGCGTCGTTGTAAGTCTTTAGGCTTAATTATTTAAACAAAGTGCTATAAAAAGTGTTTCATCTAACTGCAGACGAGCGCAATTTATTTTATTTACTATAAGGAACTTTTCAATCATTTCCATCGAATTATTTCTGTCTGGTTTTCAAAACATGTACATGGCCTTCTGCCCACATGGGTAGACGGTGAGGGTTAACTATAGGGCTTTTTCAAGCCACACACATATAGCTGTAAGTTTTCGCTTGGTAAAAAATACCACTGTATAGTTCCCTCTCTTTCTCTTTCTTCCTCTTACACGCACACACACCACACACAACACACACACGCACACACACACGCAAGCATGCACGCACAGAAACAGAAAAACTCGCAGAGAGCGCGTAAGAGTGAGAAGAGTGAAACATAACGATGTTTGCTGCTTACGTTTTCGGGAGTTTACTTGCCTTAATCGACTGTTACAAATGTGTCAAAGCAAGTACACTTTTCGAAACGTAAGAACGTAAGTAATAGACTTCGTAGTTCTTGTTTTTCTGCATCTTGGAAGTCACCTACAAAAATAACGTGCTCTGACGACGTTTCGCTCTTAAGGCAACCTTCCTCTTGGATGGCGCAATTATCATTGCGTCCGGGTTGTTAAGCCGGACGACACAATTGTATAGGCTGAGGGTCAGCGGCGTTGCAAGCCCTGCGTTGATGATTTCATTCTACTTACGACGTCGTAGGGTGGCCGTTGCAGCAGCTATATACGACGTCGTGCAAACATAGAACATTTGTTGTTGTTTTCTTGCTTTTGGGAGGTGGTGTGGTGACCGGTACTCCTGGGACGTGCATTTCTTGCATACCAGCCAAGGTAACAATTTTGTGGGGTCGTTGACGCTCACAGTGGACGTCCGTCAAGAGGAGAACACCTCGTTCAAGGTTGAAATGAATCAGCTGCAGGCCGTAAGGTATCTACCACCTCCACCATGAGGCTTGCTTTGCTTTCAAAAGAGGTTTGACAACTGGAATTATTCAGTGCAGACTTCTTCCATTGCCAGATGTCAGTAGATTATGTTCAGGGAGCAACTTTTATTTCGTGGTATTTGTTCTCAGCGTGTGTCCGTCGTCGTGTTTCTGTAACGGGTATCATGGCGCATGCGGTGCCGAACACAAACCTGGAAAACAAAAATTTTTTGCCAGTGTGGTGTCGGGGATTGAACCGAGGCCCCTGTGCTTTTGAGGCAGTATCCGTAACTACTCAACTGCGACTACCTGTCTTTATAATTCTTGTAAAGCATAAAGAAAATGTATGCGGGATTAAGCCCACGGGGTTGGCACATAACTAGGCAAAATACATCAATGAGGAAATTTGCAACTTCTGAATATTTATTTTGATCGGCATGCACGCTGCCCGCGTGTCCACGCTGGTAACACGTGTAACGGTGGCTTTAGTGCACAGGTTTTGTGGACTGGTTTGAACGTCCAAGAGATAGAACTGAAAACATCCGGGCTTGTTATTTAGACATGAAAAGAACACCACAAATACATGTCGTTGGCGCCATGCACTCACGCCCCTTCACGCACACATGACAATCGACACATATCCACCCGGCAGAGTGACCAAAAAGTGGCAGAACCAGTGCCTTACTAGTAAATTTATAGAATCTTGGGTCCTAGGCAGATCCCTCGGTGGACACATGGCACAAGCATACGCTCTGTTCCTTGTTAGTTTCCAAGCTGCTATTTTAAGGGTATACGACGTCAAATCTTATCTCTGCAAAATCATTGTAGCCGCGTCACTGTACATAAATAGCTGTCACTGAAGGTTGTATCCCTAAGGTGATACAACCTATTTCGCCAAGTACTGGTGCGCGAAAGTACCTAAATAAACTATCGTCGCCATCTCGGCACTGACAAACCACGCCTGCTAATTGTCTTTGCCCCAAGCTAGAAACGACCGTTGCTACGTTACTGAAGTGTTATCCGCTATTGCGAATGTGCGAAGCTGCGCCGGTAGAACAAAAACCACCAAAAGTACGCGCTGTTCTCCTCCCCATCACTCTCACAAAACCTTGCAAAACCCTGAAAAACCCGCTAAACAAATAAATAATGGGGGAGTGGTTAGCCGCAACGACAGCGCGCATACGGTACCGCATAGTGCTTTCTTGTCTCCTGACCGGCCGCCCCGTAGTACCGAGCTCCGTACTAAGACGTCGTTCGCGCTCTCTTCTTCTCTGGCGCAGTGTGCGGCCGTGTGGATCTGGACAAGGCGAACGCGCCGGCCGAACGCATCTCCGGCGGCCACGACGCGCCCAAGGGAGCCCACCCGTGGCAGGTATGGCTTTTAATGAGCGCGCCCACTCTCCGAACCGGTACGTGGGAAGCCCACTCCACGAAAAACCTTTCTGGGCCGGTGTCAAATGCCCCGGGGGCGCTGACGAGGAAAATGAGCCTTCCTAGAAATCCCCGCCGCACTTGCGGAATCGGGCGCCGATCGTAAACAACCGGGTGCTTGCTTTTTTAGAAGCCACTTCGTCTGTTTATGCTCTTTGTGCCATTGCAGTATCTTTGTGTGCAAGTGCGTTGGCCCGGCGTAGGTTTCACAGATTTCGTGAGGGCAGTTTATGGTGGTGACGAAAGCCGCTTAAAACAGAGCACGCCAGATTCTCGGACTTCTTAGGCGCAAACTTCAGCTGAAATTTGTTGTAAATTGCCAAACGAAATCCGAAGCACCAGTATGTATTTACAATCCTTCTGGGCAACAGCGCGAAAGAGTGCGTGTTCTGTAACCCAGTTATCAGCCCGGCAGGGCCCGTTTGTCTCTTCTTCATGAGGTTTTGAGTGTTGACTATGTGGGGGTGGGGTACGAGGGAGTGTGTTCGATTTGAATGCTTTGTTTTCGCTCTCTTCTTTTTGTTGCAAACGTTTATATTCCGCACGAATAGCGTGAATAAATTAGTTGCGAGTCAGCGCTCGTCCTGTCCGTTCCCTTCGTCCACTTCTTTTTTCCCACTTGCTCAGCTCGCCACTCTGTATTTACAAACCTACAGATGTGTTCTCTAAAGATTCACTGCAACGCTGTTTAATCAGATGAACCTACAGTCACTACGCCTAGAAATATATATATTTTGAAAACTGAAAGTAAAATCACAAAAGGTCTTACGTGTAAATAATAATGACAATAACGCATTTTTAAGACATTCGCAAGTGTATTTAATTTATACCTTTTTTGTCAGAAATGAAAGAATGTGGCACATATTGGCTGATGAAATATGATATGTTTCTGAAAATGTCAGAACAAATGACCTTGTTGAAAGTAGTCGGAAAGCGAAACATTTATGCGTTTACGCTGGTAACAGGTGCATATTCAGGGAGTGGGTTGTGTGAACACGTTAAGGGAAGTTAGCGCAACTCTAAGTGCACGTTAAGTTGAAACAACTTTGGAGCTACTTACTCACGTGTTGAGCAAAGTAACGTATATATGTCCACTCGCTCGGGTCGATCAAGTAGCAAAAATGTGTAAAAACAAACGAACATAAAGGGAAAACATACAACGGAACACTAAAATCCTTGAAAAAACCATCGGAGGTCTCGTGGCTCTCATTTCACATGGGTTTGCCAGTTTCTGCAGCAAAAACTTGCTTGTCCAATAGACGGGTGTTATCCAAAATGCACGATACGCGACCAGGTCCTTTACCGCGACCAAGCAGTGTGGCCGAGATTGCAAGTTATTGCTCTAGAGATATTGTCTAAGAAGCCTTTTCCCACTTTTTTCTGACGACCTAGAAGTAAATACCTAAAATCTACCGCCTGCAGATACGCCACTACAAAAAGGAAACAAAGCAACACAAAACGTCACTTGCGGCTCATTAACTAGAAGTGAAAATAGACACTGACACCTTCGCTCAGAAGCGCGAACAGATGAAATATTTAACTCTAAGTAAGCTAGAACTACACCGCTAGGACTACACCGTTAGTTTTGTTCACCACGTCATATTGTGGTGGGTGAAATTAATGCGAACGACCCGCCGCGGTGGCTCAGTGGCTAAGGCGTTGTGCTGCTGAGCACGAGGACGCGGGTTCAATTCCCGGCCGCGCCGGCCGCTTTTCTGATGGAGGCGAATAGCAAAAACGCCAGTGTGTTGGAGATTTCGGCGCACGTTAAAGATTCCCAAGTGGTCAAAATTAATCCGGGGCCCTCCACTACGGCGCGCCTCATCGCCTGCGTTGCGTCGGTGCGTTAAACCCTACAATCAATCAATCAATCAATCAAATTTATGCGAACGACTTATATCACCAACAAAACATCTGAGTATATAAGATTGACTCAGTAGAAACCACATCATTATCAAGCCCTTCATCACCCCTCTCTACTATAAACGTAGAAAATAAGCATTAAGTATTATAATATTAGAACAGCGCGTCTTTTTTAGGACGCTGATGAAAAGAGGGGGTGGGGGAGAGTGAATGCACTTATTATCATCCCTGCATAGAACTCTGACTGAAATTCCCGTTGTGTACCGTATTCAACCTTTCCCTTTCCCATCAGCTAACTGGCATTGTTCGTTCCAGTTTTCATGAGCCTCTTTGTACTCTTTTGAGAATTTACCTTCGCACTGTAAAATGCCCAACGAATACAAGGTCCATTCTTGAAACTCGCGTACATTTTGTTTCTCAAACGTGGCATTTGCAACAGAGCAATTTTCTATCATACGCTCCAGTGTCGGTCCCACGATGTGCCTGAGCAACGTGCGTAAAAACCATGCCCACACGACTCTAGGTAAATGAAAACGTTCTAAAAGTAAAAAAATAAAATAGAGATAATAAATAGATAATGAATAGATGAATAAATAGAATGAATAAAATAACTACAAAGTAGGATTTTGAATTACAAAGTGCTTTAAGTATCTCAGCACAAAGGTAGATGTGCTGAGCACTCTTGGGACAATTTTTCCTGCTTGAGGTGCATTGTACCTCGAACGTGAAAAGGCCCTCCCACGACCAAGCCATAAAATCTAACCGATAAACGAGTGTTGCAAAAATGTTCGCTTTACTAGCGACTATGAAGTCCGCCCGCATATCTTCACTGAAAAGCAGCATTTCCCTTCCACTGCATCACGCAGGAAAACATTTTGTTAACATGCTGGATTTCATTTGCATTCCAACCTGCAACAAATCTTACCCCAACCCGTGTAAATTTGGGGGATCGAATTGATCCGCCTAAGGGGTCATTAACTATTACATTTTATAAAACCACTAGTCTGCTTGCGGAGTCTTTCCGAATGGAACAACCCTTTCCCGCTGAAAATGCGCATTGTCCCAACTGAACTAGGGCCCTAGCCACGACCTAAATGCAAAATATCCTTCTCTCGAGCTCAGTTTAATAATCCGTTCGTTTCCGCGAAATAATTGGTCCGCCAGCATATCTTCTAACGCACACCGCCTCCATCTTTACATAGCGAACTTATTTTGCCTTTTTTGTACCACTCCCATATAATTTATTGCCCCTGCGGAATAATTACACAACCAGACGGTTTGAAAAACGTCGCGCCGCCACAAGCGGTAACGAACGAACGCGTTCTCAGTCAGCCTTGGGCCCCGAGCGCTCGGCGAGGACCGCCCCCAGCGTGAGAACTTTCGACTATAATTGATAACCAATTGTTCTGGGATGCCCTATCCACTATTGTAATGCAGGAAATATCTTATGTTTCATCTCAGTTTAGTGACCACATCGTCGCGATAATCCTAATTTGTTTTGTTTTGTTTTTTTTTCACGGACACCACGATGTTTTAACCATGCTACTTCATCTTATATGCCTTTTTTGTACCACTCCCCTCTGTAATTCTTTTGGCCCTTGGGGGTATAATAGATAAATAAACGACGGGTTGAAAAACGTCGCGCAGGCGCTCCTGCGGTACCGGAACGGCGACGCGTTCTGCAGCGGCAGCCTGGTCAGCGAGCGCTACGTGCTGACGGCGGCCCACTGCGTCGAGAACCTGCGCACGCGCACCACGCAGATCGAGGTGGCGCTGGGCAAGCTCTACGTGGACAAGGAGGAGCCCGACGAGCTGGTCACCGACGTGCGCGACATCCGCATCCACCCGAACTACCGCCTCGTCACCGTCGACAGCGACATCGCGCTCGTAAGCGACGCACCGGCACTGGTTTCGCTCGAGGGCGTTTCGTTTATTTATTTTTTGGTGCCTCGGGATTCGCGCACCCTTGGCATCTTTGCCGCCGAAGTTGATTGTTTAACGCTGAACAGCCTTCTCTGTGAAGCTCTCAGATGATTTGGTTTGTCGAGATGTGCCGCTTTTACGAGCAATCCCGGACACTTTTTAATGCGTAGCATTCTTTGCCGAGTGCCCCCATAGTCAGGATAGCGTAACGCCCTGCATGTCCACAACAATGCAGATTTAGGGGAAGTAACACCTTTATGATAGCGTATTTGGAGATAACTTGTCCGACAGAATTTTGACAAACCAGAAAGTAAGAAAAATAGCAGAAACAAAATTTTCACGAAAAGGATCTAAAAAAATCAAATATGCATGTACACACCAAAAAACCGAAAAATAAGCGAAAAAGTCCGCAGAAAAACATTAGAAATGCGAATAAAAAAGCAGCGGAAAACCATAAATACCGAAGCAAAGGCACTGCATCGCTATAATGGTAAAAATTTACATCAGTAGCGGACACAAACAAAATAAAAAATTAGAAAGAATATAATAATCCCAAGTCTTTTACTACTCATTGCCATATTTTGCTGTAAAGAACTCACAATCTAGACAAGCGGAATAAGAATCCTACGCATTTGTATGAAATTCTCAGAATTTCACAGAATTTTATATGGTCGGCGGCAGCACACAGAGCCCACGTGACCCGCCCAATCCCTTTCGCGCAAATGAGCTTTGGGCTAGTTGTTGTGGGCCAAATGAGCGTCTGGCCAGCTCTGCACTCGACGTCCAGCGCATATTAATAGAGGGCCGAAGCGGCCTGTGCCAATGGACTCCTGGTATGAGGAGACCACATAATGACCTCGTTTGTGTGTGTGTGTGTGAGAGAGAGAGAGAGAGAGAGAGAGAGAGAGAGAGGGAGAGAGAGATAACGCATATTGAAACAACACGGAAGGGTTAGGGGAGAAAAAGCTATGGGCAGCGGGTGAGAATAGACGTTTGCTTCCGTTTGAGAAAATGACTCCGAAATGGTAGGATGATTTAGCAACATTTTCTGCTGAACGAGTTGGTTTATGAATTATGTAAAAGAAGGGTACACCGCTTGATCCTTTGGTGTAAGCGCATGCACACGTTTTTATGGTGATTTTTTTTTTTGCAAGGAGCAATGGAATGGCCGGGTTTGGAGCAATATGCATAGTAGTGTGAGTGCTTTGATCATGATCATATGCGACCAACAGCGAGCGGGACTTCATCATCATCACCATGATAACCGTCACCATCATCATCCTTCGAAAAAGGGGCGCACAGGCGTCTGGAAAGGGAAAGGCTCGAGTGCCTCCTTCCCTGCAGATGATAAGCGTCGATCTGGTGGGGAGCTACCGCGCTTCCCGTGGGTCACCGCCTCGGCTACGTGTTGCTGCCATAAAATCCAAGTTACACGGACACCCTTAAACGTGGTTAATCTAACCACAGTCAGACTTAACCGCAGTCCGCCGGAGTTACACGGCAGGGCAAACTGCAGTCAGCCCGCTAACCATGGTCCACGCTAACTTCGGTTACCCACCTTAGTTTGGGCTCTCAATCTACAAACATGGCGTCGATCGCGAATATGGTGATTACAGAATGCAGCGCGGCAACGGAAGCAAAGCATGTGTTGTGGACAACGAAGACCATGAAGGCGTTGATATATGTAATATATATGTATATGGAAAAATAAAGTAAAAAATACGCACTAAACAGTTCACGAGACGCGAATCTTTACCAGCTAACACAAACGATCCGTCGTGGCAAAAGGACGACGACAATCGCTCTTGGAGCACCGGCTTTGCTAACCTCTCCTGTGGAGTGGCTTGGTGAACAGTGCTGACGGGCTGTTTTTACATTTCGTCTTTTGTGAACAAAAAAACGTAAAGCGGTGCACTGAAATCGATAATGTTCCAACTGTTGTTTTGGATAGTTTGTTACGAACTTGCGATATTTCTTTTTTGTTGTTGTTGTTACTGTAGCTTGGACGTTTTTCATAGGCCACGTGACCGGTTTGGACACACAACCTCCCTTTGAGTGCAACAGCAGCAATCCATGGCTACTGCTAACTGCGGTGGTTAGCTATAGTTAGGTGGAACCATAGTTAAGTGCACCCGTGTAATTAAAGTATTTAGAGAATTACAGTAATTACAGAACGGAACCTCGCCGTCTAACTCTCGGTCCCGTCGCCCTGCGCGACACCATCGCAGCCGGATGTTACTCCGCGCGGCGCAAGTAGTGCGTCATTGGGAGTATTGTGAATGTGACACAGGTCGTTTCCGTGATTTCTCGTACTTAACCTGGCTATAGATTACTACAGCCACGGCAAACAGGCTAGGTGAGAAAAAGCAAACGATGTCACGCATTAATCGCCATCTCCTTTAAAAGCGCCCCGAGCGTTGACGTCCGGTTCCGTCGCTTCGGCGGATTGATACGCTACATGAGCTCTCGCCCTTCTTAACTTTCCGCAACTATAGTTGTGGGACTATTGTTCTGTGTGGCGGCCTTTTAATCAAGTAGGTGCTGGCTGGCGATCTGACAATATAATTCAAGTTGAAGTTTTTTATTTACATCATTAAGATGTGGGTTGGCTCGAGCGAAAAGTGAAAGGAGTTTCACTTGAATAAGCCCGAGCCCCCCTTGTACAGGCATCAATGCAACAAGGGCAGATAAAACAGTTCTTCACACCACAGGTTACAGAATCGAAACAATTCTCTTAATGTTCGTATAACAGTTAGCTGTGACACCACAAAATACACACGATATTTCTATCAGTTCAATAATTAAAGAAACAACAACAAAATTAGCAATATAACACACAATCAAGGTACACTGTACATGTGTAAAAATAATATGAAACGAAGTAAACCGTAACACTTTTAATAGTTCACATTCTGGGCTATGAAAGTAATGTTGAGAAAAAAAAATTTGACGAAGATTACGCGAAGCATATCGTTCTAAAATTATATTCTGACGCATTAACCTGTTCAATAGGTGAGTAACAGCGTAACAAAGCATTTGGCGGGCTTATTCAGTGCGACCAAATGGAATGTGGCAGTACTCTCGGTTCATTACACTATACATGAGAATGTTTACGTTTAATTGCAATAACTGTATGAAAGAAGATTGATTATTATGAATGGAGGTTTTGTACCGAAGTGCTAGGGAATGGTCATACAGTTTATGAATAGGCATCAAATGAAAACTTATGAACAGTGGTTCCGTATGTGCGAAATATTCTGCATTTGCTACATGACGGAATTGCTTTCTTTTGCAGCTGGTGTAATTTGTTAGTATTGGTGTTGGTAGTGGAACCCCACACCAAAAAGCAGTAATTAACATGAGACATAATGAGTGCATTGCAAATTATCAGTTTTATCCGCGCAGGAAAACAATACCGACATTTAGCAAGAATGCCTTTTGACACTGAGGTTATAAGATAATTAACGTGCGTGTCCCAAGACATATTTTTGTGGAAGAAAACGCCTAATGTTTTATCGTGTCAACGATTTCAATATTCGAGTCACCAATGTGAAGTGATATATATCGGGGGCAGGACATGCCCTTTGGATGAAAAATGATGGCTTTGGTTTTACGTGAATTGATAAGGAGCGAATTTGCTTCCCTCCAATGTTTCCAATGACTGAAGTGCTTTGTTGATGATTGGCTGTAGCAGTCGTACGTCCTTGCCTTGAAAAAATAAACTTGTATCATCTGCGTATATGATGTATTTGGGATTTTTATCAATTGTAACAATGTCATTTATATATATTTATATTTATATTTACATATATTTATATTTATATTTATATTTATATTTATATTTATATTTATATTTATATTTATATTATAGCCGCCGCCGTCTTTCCCATCAACGACGGCCAGCCCGCGGCGGCAGGGATGTTCAATTTTATAACACATAAAAGACAAGACAACTGATACCCCCCTCTCTCTCTCACGCGGTTAGCGGAGCTTCATTAATGCAGTCTTTGAAAGGTGACTGGAGCAAAAACAAAGTGAGGAAAGATCGACGCCATGCTTGAACGCTCAAACGCAAAAACATCCGGTCATTTATTCATTGCCCTTGAACTCCCGCGGTGATAATGAAAAAGTGGTTCCTCCCAGGCAAGCACGGTTAGTCTTGCCGGCCGTGCCGACTCATTCCTATTGTCTTTAGCTTCTCCGTGGAAGTCTGGATAGTCACAGCCTTTCGCAACTGAAAAGCAACTTTAAAAGAATGTACAGTCTTTGTCAAAATTTTCTAGGCCACCCAAAAATGCATAGGCCCAAAAAATTCGAAGTACAAGCTTACGTCTCGACAGAGAATTAAATTTTTATGCCGTGAAGCTGGAGTGAAAACGTTTCTTTCTTACCGCCATGACATATTTCGGCCACAGTTAAACGCTAAGCTTTTGCTTTGAATTCTTTGGTACCTAGAAAATTTTGACAAAAACTGTACATCTGGCCGTGAGACAGGTGCCTACAAATCAGCTGTAACTGCAAGTTATTAGAGTACCATCTCGAACCAGAAGCGATATTTGTCAATTTTCTTCTATTCGCGTGAAACGTTCTTACAGCACTTTACTAGTATTTTGTAACGCTAAAGTCTCTAAACCTTTGACGCTGATTGGATAACAGCTCGCATCGGCTCGAGCTCACCTGGGCTCGCGCCTGGTATCTTCAGAGCTCGTGCAGTTTTTTAACGGGGAGGCCAAGTTCACGCACGGAGCGACGGAGAGAGGTTCAAGGAATAGCTGGAGGGCACGCAGCGACATCAACGTTTGTGTGCGTTGGCCTACGCACTACTATCGTATAGCCGCTTGCTATAATTTTATCTGTATCTTCGACTGTTACTTCCCTTCTTATATTAGCATACAAGCGTGAGCACTGAAGCTTACCCGTAAGGAAAGGCAAGTAACGGAGTCTTGAGCATTATCTTGCAGTTACCTCTATTTACAGTATGTGGCTTTAATGTCTGCTTTATTTGATATAATGCATCTGCAGGAACGGGCTTTGAATGTCATTCGTAGTTTCCTTGAAAAGGCATACACCCAGTTTAGCATAACGAGCGCACGCGCATACAATTTGTACAAGGTCCTCGCGATCTGTGCACGTGACACTAAATGGCGAAAGGTATTTAGTAGAAGCCACGTTCCGTTTAATGCGATGACGGGTGGCTTCGTCCTTCCTACACGGCGGTTCATCCCAAGGAATGAACAATCAAAGTGAGATGATAATTATTATTGCCAGTGGTATCCCCTTTTGTAGCTGGGTAATGACGAGTCATTTTGCAAAAAAACTGCTATATCTATGTTTATGCGCTTCATCTAATACTACCGTTGAACTTAGGGCAGGCACAAAATACTTAATTTTTCTGTTACAAATGGTAGCTGTCCTAGGCAATATCCCCCTCTCTCCTTTTCGTCCACCAGCATTCTAATATTCTTTTCGTCGCCTCGACAGCCTTGAAGCTGTCTTTGAAGCTGTCTTGAACTCCTCTGCGCTGCCTTTAAATCCTAGGGCTTCTGGAAGCCGAACATTTGCCTCGTATGGATTCGGATGGATACACATTTCAAGTCGCATTCCAACGCTATGTGTCGCATATTTTTTGTTTCTTTTGTGTAGAATAGTGTAAAATAGAACGAAGGCCCTTCTGTGGTTGGCCGAGAAGGAATGCTGAGTGCTATTCGCAAGCCGAATAAGGTAGAGCTGTACCGTGTTTCCAAGCCAACGTGTATAAAAGACAGGAGGGGCAGCTGTTCGGGACGCCCTCGAGCTGCCAATATTGCCCCGGTTAGAAGAACGGCATGGCGGAACAACAACATGATGCTTATTTAAAAAGGCCACGAAGACGAAATAGAAGTTTGTTTTATTCGACAGATTTCGTGTTGTATAGTGCCCTAGTGCTTGTCCGGAAGCGAACGATGCTTTATTCACTGCGGAATTAATCAATGTAAGCTAACATTTTGATTCTCGCGCCAAAACTGTGTGCTTGAACGAAGTTTGCAATAACATCGTAAGAACAGGCTTTTCAGCTAAATTTCGTCTGGTGCGGTGTGGCCTCCGAGATTCCCCCGCGCGCGTTTTGCTCCGGCCGTCCCAATCGCCGCGCGCCCCAGCCAAATTTTGTAAGCGCGCTGGTTCCCCCGCGCACCGCAAGGCGGCAGTGTGCACCTATGCATCGAATGCATCGTTCAGCCCGTTGGGCCGCTGTTTATGCGGCATTTAGCGGCATGTCAACGCTGCAGTTTTTCTGGTCTTGGCACGAGTGTATTTGAGAGTTTATTGGCCACATTTCTGCTGAGCTCCTGCCGAAGATTCTTACACAGAACACGTGTAATGGATGTGTCCTTCATTGGAACAGGCGAGAACTCGACACCTTCGAGGCACAGGCCTTCGCCCTTGCAAGTCGAGCCCCCCGATCTTCATTGATTCATAAAGGGACCCCACCACTGCTCCCTATCGCTCTTCCGCGGAGCGAAAGCCAACATGATATAGTTTTATGCCATGAGGCATACAATCGCATTTAGAAAAAGAGCAACCTATCGTTGTTGGATGATTCCCGAGCCAACGTATAAAAACCGTCGAGTACCCCACGTACGGAACCAAATGTTTAGCCTTGCATTTCCACAGAAGTGTAAATTGGCGGAGTTAATGTAATTGATCGCTACAAAGCATGGATAAAGATAATTAGTCGAACGTAATTTAGAAGAAAACAGAAATACAGAAAGGAGAAAAATAACAAATATAGAAGTGATATTAACAAATTCAAAACTATAAATCTTATACAGCTCCTCCACAAAACAAACAAAAATAAAGAGCAGCGAAAATGACAAAACGTGAATAAAGAAACCTCGCGAACAGACTGTTTATCACCTTGTAAAGCCCTGCATTTGCACAGAAATGCATTATAGCGCGAATAGATATAATTTATCGAACGGAATCTTAAAAACGAAAGATACAAAACCTAGAACAAAATTATAAAGTGAACTTACGAATTCAAAAATATGAGTTCTATACATCTCTCGCGCAAAGCGAAGAAAATAATAAAAAGCTCTGACAAAAATTAACGACGGAAGCAAAAATAAAGAATTATGAAAACTGAACAAAGTGCCTTTGCGCAAAAAAATGTATAATTTGTGGAGTTAGCATATGTTATTAATCGTTATAATAGTGTGAATTGAGGCGATTGGTCGTACGGAATCTAAAAAAACCAAAGGCAGAAAATAATTAATCATAAAAGCTAGCTTACAAAATAAAAAAATCCGCATTCATACACTTCCTCAAAAAAAGGATGACAAAAATAAAAAAAGAGCTCAACGGAACTACGGAAACACGTACAAAAATATCGTGAGGACGACCAACCGCCGTGTAAACCCCTGCCTTTGCACAGAAGTGCATAATTCGCATAATAGGATGTTTAATATATTAAAAATAGCATAAATAGAGCTAATCAATTGAATGGAACTTGAAAACAGAAAAGACCAAAAAATTAAAAAATAAATATTCAAAGGGATCTGACAAAATAAAGAAATAGCGGAGTTAGCACATTTAATGGTTGAATTTATATGGAACCACCAGTCTAGCTGAGCCATCTGCGCGCACAGGTATACGAGCAATTGTAAACACACACAAATAATAGGTCGCACATCCGGCGATAATTATGCAGCTTTATATGCTACAACGTAGCATGTAGTTTTTAGAGACCATGATTAGCTTTCCTTAACTGCCGCGCGAATGCACTATATTAGTTCAAAAAACGCTCACTAAGACCTCGCAAATACTTACTGGCATTGAATTGCAATGAACGGTGGTGTCTCAATGTATCACCGTTGGTTTGTGTAGGACTTGCATGCTTACGATTTTCTAAAGGTGCCTTAAAGGGACACTGAAGTGAATTTGTCAAGCTCCCGTTTTTGCTTGGACTGCGTAGACTGGCTCAAATTAGCACACTTTTCATCGTTTATCCGGTTGACAAATCGGTAATTATTTTACAAAGCGCGAAAGAATAAAAACTACCATGCGCGGTTTGCGGCGGCCGCACCAACTAAAGCTGTGACGTTAGGAGGAGCGGGCACCGTGATTGGACGATGCCCAGGGTGAGCAACCAAACAAGTTTCGGTTTCGGTTTCGGTTCTGTAAAACACAACTGGTGGCGTTGTTGGATGGGCATTCTCAATAACTCAGTAATCATCGTGCCGCGCTTCTGCCATGTTGTCAGCTGTGGAAATGCATAAAGATAAGCCTCCCAGGACGTCTTGGAATCGTAGCATTCACTAGCCGAGGCCTACGCAGTGCATGGACGCCCTCCGCGTACCCGCAGACGCCCAAATGTCATGCGCTTTTCCCCCATATTTGGAGCTTGCCTCACTCATGCCTGTACCGTAAAAAAGCGTGTTCGCACCAGGCCAAGGGTCTGTTCATTCTGACCTGTGCCCACTGCCCGCAAGCAGTCGGTGCTTATGGCAACAGCACGCCAACGAGAACTCGCTAGCGCACCAGTGCCAGCCTGCGCGCGATATGTGAACTAGTTCGTGGAGCCATGAACGTTGCGGCCCAAAAAAAAAGGTGAAATCAATGTAGAAAACATCGGCAGAAAACGAAAAGTTAACTTACAAAAAAAAAAAAGGACGTACCCGCGGGGACTCGAACTCGTGACTCGCAAAACACTTGCGACAACAACGCTAGCGCCCCAGACCACTAGGCCACGAGACCTTTTTTTTTTTTATTGCCATACTTTGACACACAAACAAAACACTACACTCTTAAAGACGCTAGCCAGCACTTGACTAACAGAGTAATGGCTAAAATTGTTTCATGTTTGGTAAAGTTTCAAACACGGGCAACCATTCCGGTCGCTCTGGCTGAGTCCTCCACACTACAATAATCAGACGAACAGACACAGAAAAGTACTCTTTGGACCGTTTGGCATCGATGTCGCGATGGCGGATGGCCATGCGCGATTTCCAAATGCCATGCAGGGCCAGAACCATGACGAGGTCATATGGTACCCCATCCTCGCTTTGAATGGGTAGAAACCTGATCCCGTAGGCATCCAGGGGGAAGTCCTTCTTTAATGTGCGCTGAAGCACATCCCAAAAGAAGACCCCATCCCAACACTCCAAGAAAACATGTTCAACCGTCTCGGGTTTTTTGCATGGGTAACAGTCTACCCCCCATGAAATGTATAGACCTTTCTCTTTTTGCCAAGTTTTTACTGGAAGGACGCCCACGTGAAGTTTAAAAAAGAACGTTTTAACCCATGGCGGCACTGCCATTCTTTTTACTCGTTTAAGTACGTCCTGCCCAGGCCCTGCACGGTACATGGATCTGTACATCGGCTCAGGCAAAACAATATCCGCAAGGTCATGATACAGTCTTTTGCGCGTCACGTTTGATAAGTATTCAAGCGTGAAGCGGGCCCGTAAAAACTTTGTTGCCAGTACCACCTCCCGAAAATATCCTCTGGGTGCACCAAAAGTAAAATACGCAGAAGAAACAACCAAATCAGGTAGCGCCCTAGCTAGCCTCATCTGACACACAGTGCGCAAGAAAGGATCATTCACGTCACGCAGAAACAAAAACCGATTGACAACTTGTCGCAAAAACAAATGCGATAGAGAAAGACCCCCGACGCGCACCCGCCGAAACAAGTTCGTCCGGCTCGTTTGCTCCCACGTGGACCCCCATATAAACACTGCAAACACACGATGCAGAGCCTGTACGTTCTTACGCGAACAGTGAAGTACCTGAAGAACGTATCAGAGTTTGCTCATAAAAAACACGTTACACACTGAGGCCCTGGCAAACATTGAAAGGCCAGAGCCTTTCCATTTCTCGGCCTTTTCTCGCAGTTCAGCAGCCTGCCTGTGCCAATAAGGATCACTATCAACATAATTTTCCAACGGCACTGGCTCAGCCGACCTTGGTAATATAAGGTATATATTGTACAACACGTTTACACTTTTATTTAGTTTTGGCATTTCAAGCAGCTTAGGTGACTATTTGTTGTATTGCGCTCGTGCAGTAAGCGTACCCCGAGTTTCCACAATAGCTCACGTCTAGCAATTGCATTTCGTAGACGGAAAAGCGTTCGCAGATGCGTAGTCGTGCTGCTGACCGCTGTGGTTGTTCGCCCAGCGCAAAAAACTGCTTCCCGCACCGTAGTTTTACGCTGTACGGTAAAAATATCAGTTGATTTTATTTCCTTAGTACCTATATTGACTTCGCTGACTCTTCTCCCGCCTTCAAGAGGCCTTATATTTTCCTACTGGCGTACCAGTCAGCGAAGCGTCGCATGTGTGCTTGTGCAGCGCTTGTGTGAAGCGACCTTGACTTGGAGCTAGGTACAGTGTACAAACTAACCAAGTAAAGAAAGGCACATTCTTCCATTCACAAACGTGTCCTGGCTTCGTTTCAACTGAGCGAACGAATTGCGACGACCGTCGGCGGCCGGCGGACAAAACGCTGGGCCGACTGACTCTGTCTGAAGGCCGGGGAGCCGTGCAGTAGCGCAGCCAATTGTCAGCTCCTCTCCTGCTGACGTCACACGAAAACGCCACAGAAAATGGGCGAGCGTAAAGAGAGGAGGACAGCATTTTCGAATTAATTTTTCTACTAAATAAAATCGCGTAAACGCGCCCAGAGTGGTCGAAACATGGCCTGGGGACTCCGGGCTACAATTTGCGCTAGTAATCCCGCAATGTTTACATATCACTTCAGGGTCCCTTCAAGAAGCCGCGGCAAGAAATCTACCGTAGCATGCATACCAATCAATAATTATTGTATTTATGCGACATGCTTACGCAAGTCGCCACTCTTGTAAATACTGTTGGGTGAGGTCGTGAGGGGTTTTTCAAGGGCAGCGCGTGTAAATACACATCGACAAATCTAAAAAATCAAAATAGGGACGCGAAGCCGCAGCAGAGAATGCCAGAGAGAGAGAGAGAAATAAACTTTATTGCGATACGTAGTTAGGAGGGGGCGGTGACCGGTAGTTGCAGTTTGCCGGTGACCAAGGCAGCCCGTTCCGTCAGACTTGTTTGCATCTGCGGGTCGGAGCTACCCAGCGCCGCCTCCCATTGCTCGATGGTACGGATTAATGGGAAGGGGTCGTTGTTGCATGCCCACATGGTATGGATGATGGTGTCTTTCAAGCCACATGCGGGGCAGTTGGGGGACTGATACAGGGTTGGATGAATTAGGTGCAGTTTGGCGCGACAGGGTAAAGTGTTTGTTTGAATGAGGCGCCATAAGCGTTCTTCAGAGTGAGAGAGGGTAGGATGAGCCGGCGGGAATATGCGGCGGGCGAGGCGGTAATGCTCAGTTATTTCCCGATAGCTAAGCAAGCTGTCTCGGGCTGATCGGGCTCCGTGTAAGGGTACGAGGCTTGGGCCTGCTCGGACAGTGAGTTCTCGAGCTGCTTTGTTGGCTGCCTCGTTGCCCCCCAGCCCTGTATGGGCAGGAGTCCAGATCAGCTCCACGGGGTCGGTAGGGGGATTTTGAACAAGAATTTGGAGCGCCTGAGGAGAGATGGTACCCCTGGCAAAGTTTTGAATGGCCGTTTTCGAATCAGAGATGATAATTGTGGGGGTTGGCCGTTGCGTTAGTGCTAGGGCGATTGCCGCTTCCTCCGCCGTTGCCGGATGACGGGTGCGTATTGTGAGGGAGGTGAGGGGTGGGGAGTTAGGGCTGAATATTGCTGTGACAGCGTACGCGTCGTGATGTCTATAGTCTGCTGCGTCTACGTAGAGGGTGCTCGACTTAATGGGATATTTCTCAGTCAAGGCCCGTGCTCGCTGCTCCCTGCGTGCTTTGTTGTGCACTGGGTGCATATTGCGTGGGAGAGGGCGGATGCAGAGGTGCGCATGAATGCTTGGAGGAATGGGGACTTTGGGATCAGTGATTATCGGAGCTCGCAGATTTAATCTATGCATGATCTGTCGACCAGTGGATGTTGTCGATAGGCGCTTAAGTTGATTGAGTTGATGGGCCTCGACTATTTCTTCTGCAGTGTTGTAAACGCCCAGCTGTTCTAATCTGGCAGTGGGAGTGCTGTGGGGTAACTGCAATGCCGTCTTGTATATCCGGCGAATGAGACAATTAATTTTTGCCAACTCTGCTTGAGAGGGATTGAGGTATGGCAGAGAATACGTAATACGGCTTATTACAAACGCCTGTATAAGGCGGATTCTCTCTGCTTCTTTAAGGCCTTTGTTGCGAGCGGAAATTCTGCGTAATATGCCCATGGTTTGAGTTACCTGGGATTTTAATTGAGTTATAAAGCAGGTGTTCGCGCGGTTGCGCTGGAGAGTAAGGCCCAGAATTTTAATGCTAGGCACCTCCAACACTTCCACGTCCCCCACGTGGACTTTTATACTGGGAGGCGTTTTTGAACCCGATTTAGCTGGAAGGAGAAGTAGTTGTGATTTATGTGGGGAGCATTCTAATCCGACCTTGCGAGCTTCGTCAGTGACGATTCGGGCACCCGTTTGTAGGGTGTCTTCGATTTGGCCATCACTGCCCCCTGACGCCCACAGGGTAATATCGTCGGCGTAGATGCTGTGTCGTAAATTGGGAACCTGCGCAAGTTGCCGAGGGATGTTTAGCACAGCAAGATTGAAAAGAAGTGGTGACAGAACTGCGCCTTGTGGGGTGCCTATAGAGGGAAGAGTTATGGTGTCCGAGGTGATGTCACCAATTTGGATTATTGCCGTTCGAGCCGTTAAGAAGTTTTTGATATAATTGTACGTGCGATGTCCCGGAGCTAGTGATTCCAAGTTGCTAAGTATAGCTAAATGGGATACTCTATCAAATGCTTTAGTGAGGTCTAGTGCGAGTATGGCCGCTGCATCGACCTTTGAAGGGGGGATGATTATGTCATGAAGCAATTGGAGATGCACATCTTGCGTGGAGAGTCCTGCCCTAAAGCCAATCATAGTGTTGGGAAGTGCACCTGTTTGATCTATGTGTTTTATTAATCGTGCGTGAATAATGTGTTCCAGCACTTTGCCCATACACGAAGTTAGAGAAATTGGCCGTAGGTGTTCTAGGCTGAGGGGCTTTCCCGGTTTAGGAATAAGGGATATTTTAGCATGTTTCCACGCGGGGGGTAGGCTTCCTGATGACCAGTAATGATTATAGTATCGGGTTAGCGTGGTAATTGAGTTGTCATCGAGGTTTCGTAACATCTTATTGGTCACGCCATCCATACCTGGCGCAGACCCTGGACGGAGACGAGTCAGGGCTGCTCTGACTTCAGCTTCAGTTATATCGAGATCCAACGCGCTATTGTCTGGTCCTCGATAAGGAGGTAAGGGCTCAGGTGAGCCCTGCGCTATGTAGAGGGTTTGGATTTCTTCTATTAGTTCTTGATTGGTGCCTGGGTAGTTTTGAATTATTTGTGTTAGGCGATGGTGATGTGCCGTTTTTGACTGCTTAGGATCGAGCATGTATCGGAGTATGGCCCATGTGCGACGCATGCCAAGATTACCCCGCATTTTGTCACAGAATTCACCCCACTGTGCTTTCGCCAGCTCTGCAGCGTGAGACTCAATCTTTTTGCGGAGCTCTGCTATTTTGAGACGAAGACGCCGATTCTGTTTCTGGCGTCGCCATCTGCGTTGCAAGCTTGTGTATGCCTCCCACAAATGGTGTAGGTGTGCGTCCACAGTTTCCGCTGGGATATCCGGGTCTAGTGGTTGGTCGTGGTGTCGTTTGGTTTCGACTATTTGGTTTACCCAGCTGTCCAGTGTTGCGGTATTGATTTCAGCGGGAGTATTTTGCTCGCATGTGCGTCTAAACGCATCCCAGTTGGTAAGTATTGTTGCCTTAGACGTGGTTTCAGGTTGGAAGAGAGGGAGATGTTTAGTTGGACTATGTAATGGTCGCTGCCCAAAGTGTGGGATGTGCAACTCCATTTGGCGTTTTTTGATTCTGTATGTGAATGATAAGTCCGGGGAAGTGTCTTTCTGCTGCGCTATTTCCAATTCTCGTGGGATAGACGGATCGGACTCAATCGTGAGCCGTTGGGTCTGCGCCAGCTCCCATAGGAGGCGACCCTTTTCGCGTAATTCTGGTATAACCCCACGCCGTGTGGGGAGCGTTGAAGTCTCCCAGGATGGCTAGAGGGTGGGGACCCGCTGTCTGCGTTGCTAGATTAAGAGCTGAGAGAAATTGTGTGTATTAGCACGAGGGCTGCTGTATACGTTTAGTATGTACATTCGGGAAGCAGTGCGTTTAGGGCTGGATATAGCACGACAATATCGTGGGGTATTTCTATGCTGTCGAAATGCATACATTCTGCAGGCATGTTTCTATGCACAAGGGTGGCTGTGAATGGGTTATCGGGACGTTGAAATGTTTGATATCCTAAGAGTTTGACATTAAGGCCTGGTTCTTGAAGAGCAATTACTAAAGGGGTATCCAATGTGTTCGATAGGAGCATTTGTAGGTTTGGCCGTTTTCTGGTGTATCCCCTGCAGTTCCACTGCCAGATTGTAATCATTTCATTGAGCTTGACCATTGAGGAAGGCTAATGATGGGGGTGCGCTATTGGCAGGTGCACCGACGTTGGCAAACTGTTGCATGCAATTGTGCATTTCGGCTCTAAGTTCCTGAATGGTAGCCTGAATTGTGTTCTGATTATTTAAGAGAATTTGGTGGAGTTGAATGTATTCCTGCTTCTGTTCGGCCAGAGCTTGTTTGCAGGCGTCTTCTACAGCGGCTATGCGACCCTCGACATGTATGGGAGATAGAGGGGCAGTCTCGTTAGACACTGCTTTCCTTTTGGTAGGTGGTGGTGGACTGGAACTTTCGTGAGCAGCTGCTCCTGTCGGTTCACTTTGCGGGGCAGGTTCCGTTATGCTAGCAGTAGTCTGTTTCTTCAAGGCTGCATTTTCGCGTTTGAGTGCTGCATTCTCCTGGCGTAACAGGGTGATTTCCGCGCGGATCGCTCGAAGCTCTTTGAGAAGGTCAGGATGAGGGGCGGAGAATGCCAGAACCGACTGCGCTTCGCTCGTATGATTACTGCTTAAACTTTGTACTTGGCTCCGCATATTAACAAAAACTCCCACCTCCCCTCGCGGGAACCCCTGTGTAGATGCGACGCATATGCACAGCGGCGAAGCGACCGCGTTTTATAGCGCGCATAACGTTGAGGGGACTGCGTAAGCCGGTCCCAGTCGATGACGACGTTGGCGTACTTGCAAAGCGGCGTGGACTCTAGGTGTTTGGGCCAAGCGTGGATGTTGCTTCGCCGGAGAACGGCACACCGCTTATATGCGCAGCGCGCCCGAAGAAGAGGAAACCGCGGAAGAGAGAGTACTGCACATGCGCCGGCCCCAGCGCGTCTGCCGCGGCTATGACGCAACGTGCCGCGGCTAAGAGCAACACAATCCAACACAATCCACTTTAGTCCAATCCAATCCAAATCCAATCCAAGCCAAGCCAAGCCAATCCAATCCAATGCTCCTTGCGAGAGAGTGTTCGCTATCGGGGAGGAGAGGGGGTGAGTGGCGGAGAGCGCAGCTGGCGCGGCGAGGAGAATGGGGGAGGGGCGGAGACAACGCCGACGACGACGCCGGAGGGACAGGGCGAGTCATTGAGATTCTCTGCATCTAATAAGTGACCCATAATAAGTTTGTTGGTTATTGTCTTGTACCTGTCATTTTAAAGCTGGCTGCTGGACTCAATTTGACTGCAAGCTGCGAAAACGCGCGTTTCCTCGCTTGCGCCAAGCTGCAGCCGAATAGTTGATGCATTAAGGTCCCTAAAATTACTAAGGTAGCGCCAACTGCTCCCTCCTCCTCCGCTGCCTTCCTCTTTTTTCTCTCCCCTCACCCGCGGCGCTGAGGTCCCTTTAACCATGGAGGAAGAAAAGGTTAGGAGACGGCGCCACCGGAGAAACGTGAAGCCTATGCATAAAAAGTAAAATCGAAGTTGGCCCAGATCGTCACTGCACCACGTGACCCCACCGCGCCGGCGCGCGCCGCCGTTTGAGAGCGCGCGGTGGGGTTTCAATATCGTCTGCTCGAAACTACTCTGCGGCCCGTTTAGAGTGTACTGGAAGTTTTAGAGTGGCCCGAGCGGCGGCCTCTCCCATTGCTCCGCCCGGTCGACTTTCGCGCAGAAAATAAAACTGGTATAGCGACGGCGCTGCTGTCGTCGACAACTGAACAGCCGGCGCTCCCCGGCGCTCCCCGGCACCAGCTCCAAGTCTGCGCGCGGAAAAATTTGCGTTGCTCGCGGCGGTGTTTTGCGCTTTCGAAGCTGATTTATTTTGGATTATGAAGTTTAACGCGCCGGCGCTACACAGGCGATGAGGCAAGCGGTACTGGCGGGCTTCGGATTAATTTTAACCACCTGGGGATCTTTAACGTGCGCCGAAATCTCGAAGACACGCGCGTTTTTCGCTTTTATCCTCCATCACAAAAGCGGCCCCGCCGCCGCCGGGAATCGAACCTGCACCTTCGGTCAGCTGATTTAGAAAGTAGACGCAGAAACGTTATGACGCCGCTTGAACGATACTTTCTCATTTTTTATGCGTTTTCTGAAAACGTTATTTGTTGATATACAGTAACCTCTCGTTAACTCAAAGTCGTAAAATTAGCTGAAAATTTTGAGATAAGCGCATAGTTTCGAGTTAAGTCAAATGCAGAAAATTTGTAGCCAGGTCCCTGAAATAACAGCTAGGGGCTGCTAACAAAAACACTATTGCACAGGGGAGATTTCGTAATGAAGGTAAAATAATTCGCAGGAAAAAGAAACTTTTATTATTGTAGAAGAAAGAACTGTGTTGCGCTCGGCTGTTTCGCGTTCGCATCTGCACCCCAGAAAAGCTTACCCGAGCTTCTCAATGCATCGCATGAACTGGTGGTCACCACCGCTACATTCTACCTTGTTACAAAGCAGACGCAGCATGTATGTTGTTTCTACCGTTGTACGCACGCACTTCTGGAGGCTCCTCCTCGTCCGCATGATCAGCTGCGTCGTCCACAGCAATGATGTACGCGCCAGACAGCATTCCGGTAACGGGGACGCGTAGCACGCTTAAACTTGCACTTCACGACCGCGTTCGGCGGGAGTAATCATTCGAACGGGGACCTTATCAGCTGCCTGCAGCGGACTTTGCCTTGTGTCCTCTCTGCCAGTATTTAGAGACATCCGCGGTCCTCCGAAAAAACGTTTCGAGACAAAGCGGGCTAATGCTTAGCGCCTATGGGGGGTAAACACACGGCGAGAAATAGTTTCGAGAAGGTGTTTTCAGATAGCAGAGTTCGAGTTAACGAGGGATTAATTTTACGGACAGGCACAAGGAATTTTTTTCCCCTTTCCCCCTTCTTGACTCTGCGCATGAAGCAAAAGCGGCGGGCGCACATTCTATATAGGCTGCAAAAAGTTTAATGTTTTTTTACGTTCTCATTTGGAACAAAAATACCAAGAGCCTTCTTCTGGGCTACCCCTGCCGTTGATGCTTGTACTGTCGTTAGTGGGCTTTCTTAATGATTTTATTAACCTGCTATGTCGCATATTGCAGGCACTTGATAATGAAGTGTGTACTGAAAACGAAGTGCCAAGTCTGCATGACCAATCCTGCATGCCAGGGGAAGATGCCGCTGTGTTTACTACCTCTTGTATTTGGGGGGGGGGGTGCATTTTTGAAAGTTTATTAGCGATCTTTAGGACGTTTTTACCAGTTGCTTCAGCAACAAGGAGCTCCACCATGACAGGGTTATGGATGTGCCGCGGCCCTTATTCACAGCAAACACCTTAACGGCGTTGGTTGCGACCAGCACGTGAGACCTTGACAGCAAATTTGGTTGGGTTCTGTATACATTGTGACACGGATTCATTTCTATATGAAAGGTTTAATCAAGTTCCGTGATTACATGCGAAGGTGGAAGCAACACCTTAAACTTAGCCGTCGCTAATGATCGCAGGCGAGTTATGAAAATGCGCTGGCCAAAAATGTCAATTTAAACCTCCATGTAAGCGTTATTCCTAAACCTTTACCTGTGTAGACTTTGTGCATGATTTCCCGCGTTACATTTCATTTTCTGGGGTATCCAAAAAGGAAACAAAATGTGTATTTTGTTCCAGTTCCGTTTATTTGAACCTCCATGTTAGCGTTCTTGAACCTATAGAGGTTCAAGAACGCTGTTGTCATTGTTGTTGTCAAGAACGCTGTTGTCACGCGCCATCTGGGAGTTCATTGTTGTCGCGGTCAATATACTTTCTGATCTATGTTTTGCATTTGTTTTATGTGCGTGTAATTGTACCATTAGCATACTTGTGAATTAAATTTGTGTTAATTTGATTCAACTCCTTTCTTGACCTAATCAGGTGAAAGGTGGTGCGATTAATAGAACGTTGCGGGAATAGTTTTATGAAAGACGGTCATTGGGACATCTGAGCTAACCGCTGGGCTAACCCCTTTTTAGTTAAAAGGATACCTCGCTTGCGCGTCTCATTTTCTGATCGGCCACCAAGGTGACCCGTAATTATCCCAAGCGGGCCACTGCTTAAATACTGCTTTAATAACAACTCACGCAATAAAAAAACAAACGCAACTAATGATATTAACCCACATAACTGCAGTCCGAGCGTAAATTGCAAGACAATAAATAAAAAAATCATCTGAGAAGATAGGATACCTCGCTTGCGCGTGTCATTTTCTGATCGGCCACCAAGGTGACCCGTAATTATCCCAAGCGGGCCACTGCTTAAATACTGCTATAATAACAACTCACGCAATAAAAAAACAAACGCAACTTATGATCTTAACCCACATAACTGCAGTCTGAGCGTAAATTGCAACACAATAAATAAAAAATTCATCTGAGGAGCTATCAACCCAGTCTACATATATTTTTTCATGTCCTTTGCGTCGACCAACTATTTCCATCAAGCAGCGCAATAAGGACACAATCATAAAGCAATCACGAACTGGATCATACCAGGCAATTTGACACAAAATACTTTTTTATGAGAAATTGAAAAAGCGAAAATGTCGCTGCAATTACTTTATTTACAATCCGGTACGAATGCTGCAAAGGAAAATCCGTAATTTTCCTTGTTGTTGTCGAGCGGGAAAGGCGAAACTAACGCAGAATGAGCTGCAGCGTTTTTTTTTCATTTCGTTACCCCCAGTCCACTGTACCTACAGTATATTTAAACAATTGGACAACCCGCAGAACAAAGTTCGAGCGCTCGGCGCGTAAAGCAGCAGTGTTTCCTGACCCGCGCGCGGCCGTGCGCGCGGCCAGCCGCCGCTTTCGCTTTCAGTTGTCGTTGACCACAGCGCCGCCGCTATTTTCTGCGCGAAACGAGCACCTCTCCGGGAGGCCGGTCGGGCCACTCTAAAACTTCCAGTACACTCTAGCCCGTTGTCGCGAAGCCAGCTATATGTTTTTTTTTTTTATGTCTTTCGCATGTACGCGGCACTCCCGCCCGCACGCACGCGGGCATAAGATCGCCGAGCAGACGAATACGGGAAGGACGGGGAAAAGCTACCGACAACCAAACACGAGAGATGCGGTGCAGGCGGAGACCGCCGCCGCCGCCGGCCCAGCCGACCATGGAGGTCACGTGCTGGGCCGACTCCGGCGTCATGAGAAAGGGAAACGGCGGAGGGAGCGGCTTCAATGTCGGTGGGCTTGCGAAGGCTAGCTGTGTGACGTCATGCCGTCTCCTAACTTTTTCTTCCTCCATGCCTTTAACTCTGCGGCGGGGCCGCCATTTTTGTCGGCTTCCTCACAGCAGACGCCCTCGCAAAGCTTCGGGCCGCTCGCTGCAGTTTTTCATGCAGTTTGCTCTTGTTTTCGCGCCGCAATCGCTCTTTGGTAGCATTAACAGTATTTCTAGAGCCCCGTTTTACCTACACGCATTAAGTGAGGCTGTTTTGTCGTATATTTTTGTCTAGAAGGGCATATTTGCGGGGTGGATGCCGCGGGCGCATAAGGACAGCGCGGTGTTTGTTTACGTGTGCGGCATGCTCAGGATAGTTCGTGAACGCGAAAGGATCGAACGTGGACGTTTCAAACTGCTCTGTTACACTAATTCCGTTCTTGCATTTGCGTGATTAAGTTGTGGTCGTGCAAGCGCTGCACAGAGGGCGTGCGCATGGTTCGCGGTGACCTTGGTTCGCCGCAGTTCGAGCACTGCGCTGGCTTTTTTGCGTTAGTTTTTTTTAAAAAGATTTCAAGAGGTGAAAGTACATTTGCACATAAGGTGGAGGGCAAAAGGCTACAGCCTGACGAGGCCCTTCCTCCCAAAGTAGCTTGCACCGAAGTCGGGAGCAGCACACATCACAACATCAAATGAAAAAAAAAATAGATACAATATTTTCTTATATCATGCAGAAAAGGAACAACATAGCTAGCACATTTTTCGAAGCCCAAAAAACAAAGAAAATGCCATCGTAAGAGAAAAAAAATACACTCACACATACCATCCACTACCAATTTTACCATATTAATTTACAAATCAGCAGGAAAGACTGAAAAAAGTGTGACATGCACACGTCTAATAGAGCCTAACAGCTCAATTAAAAGTGAAAACACGACAAGAAAGCCAAGTTTAACACAGAAAGTTACTCAACTTAAACATAAAAAACAAGCATTATTAAAGTAAGAAACGCAAACGTAACACTCTTTCCGCGAAAATTATGGTGTGCTAACGCATTGAAAACTTGGCATATCATTGTAGCAATACCTGAAGCAAATGTTTTTTAAACAGTTTTATGGATTTAAACTCTTTAATAAGCACTTCAATCTCCTCGTTATTATTTAAAAAGTCTATGACCTGATATTGCTTCAACTGACTGCCATAATTCGTTGTAATTCTCGGCTTTCTGTAATATTTTTTTCTTAGGGGGTACGCTGTCTGCGGTGAAGATTCTAGATTCGGAAATAGGTAGGGGTGTTCATAAAATATGTGGTGGATATCCTGCGCGCGTCTTAAATTAACTAAATCGTGGATTTTTAAAATGCCCAAGCTTCTCCACTGTTGTTCTGTACTTTCTCTATAGGATAAATTCGCAATAGCCCTGATAGCTTTTTTTTGTAGTACAAGTAAAGCATTCAAATTTGAATTTGTAGTATTGCCCCAAATCAAAAGACAATAGTGCAAGAGGGACTGCACAAGAGCAAAATACAACTGTTTTTTAAGCCAACAGGGTAACAAACACTTAAGTTTCCATAAAATGCCGATAGAACGCGATAACTTCGTACATATGTGATTTACGTGATCATTTCATGACAGCGTATTATTAAAAATAACACCCAAGAAACGTATTGAGGCGACCACTTCGAGAATAGATTCCTGAAATAAAAGCGCTGGAGCAAAATCTAACTGCTTATTTTTTGCTCTAAATATTACGCATTTTGTCTTTTTGACATTTAGTTCTAGTTTATTGTCTATTAGCCATTTGGATAATTCCTGAAGCTACAAGTTTGCATTATTGGTAATGATTTCGAGGTTGGGTCCTGTAAAGAAAACATTAGTATCGTCTGCATAAAGAACCATTGATGGGGTACCGGGTATATTAACTGCATCATTAATATACAACAAGAATAGAAGCGGACCCAAGATAGACCCTTGGGGAACACCACTCCGTATCGTTCCAAAACTGGATGCAACACCATTTACAATGGTGCATTGTTTCCTAGAATCTAAGTAACTACTAACAAGATCCAATAAAATGGTAACTTCCGGATCAAAATGTCGTGCTTAACAGAATCGAAGGCCTTCCTTAAATCTAGAAACAAACCAATGGTGAATAGTTTATTTTCTATGTTGTTTATTATCTCTTCCTTTATACCATGCAGTGCCATTTCAGTAGACTTCCCCTTTTGGAAACCGTATTGTTCTTTCACAATTACTTCTTAAAAAATGTTTATTTTTTATTTAAAAAATGTACCAGACGTGTATTAATCACATTTTCAGCCACTTTCGAGAATACTGAGAGGACAAAAGATATGCCCGACAGTTGTAGATCAATTAGGCAGGGCTCAGTATGCGTCCCGCATTAGCTACTGACATTCATGCCACCTTTATTCCGTGCACTTTCCGGTGCTTTGACGCTGTTGCAAAATATATGTCACCTTCACGTCGTTATAGGCTGCTGTCAGGGTCAAAGTTCTCGCGTCTCCTCGTTGGCCTTGCCCATGCCGGCTGTACTTTTGGCAGTGCGTCCGTGGCATAGCAATGTTTGTGCGATCGGCGTTCACAATTACTTCGAGTAAGGCCCTGTCGGGCATATCTGGAAAAGGCTGGCACAAAGAACGCGCAGTTAAAGAATGCGCTCAGCTTACAAGTAGCTGTAGTACCCAGTTCTATAATAACTACCGTATTCCAAGGCCAGAAGCGCGCTAACAAGCGCAATTGTGAATCCTTTTTATGCTGTACAGCTAACATTGATTCATGTATGGGCATTGATAAATTACAGCTTGCTACAGCCGAGCTGGCCGTGACTGAACTGACCTTACTCGAGCAGCCGAAGGCACAACAACTCGAAATCGCAAAGCTACATAAAGTGACGCCGACGCAACACTTGTTTGAAACGAGCAGCTGACTCTTCGGTTGTTATCGGTTGTTATACGCTGGCGGCTTCGATAAGGCCTGCTCCGAGGCAGCTGAGCCTAAAATGGCGAATTTCAATGGCAGTGGCGGCGAAGAGGAGAAAAAACAAACAACGAGGGGACGAGGTCTACGTCACTGGCCGTTGGCCAAGGGCGCGCGGCGTTTGCCGGCGAAAAAGAAAAATGCAAAAAACGAAGGAGGAAAGGAGTGCGGGCGAGGGCGAAAGGCGGCGAGATCTAAAGATGGCGTTACCTTAGTAATTTCAGGGACCTTATGATGCATAGGGGGCGAGCGCCGCGGTGCGGCGGTAGACGCGGTCACGCCCCCTTTTCAACTTACGCTCTCTCCGGCCGATTGGGACGGCCAGAGCAAACGCGCGCGGGGTGATCGCGGAGGCCGTGGGAGCGGAGACTTGTTTACTGTTGGTCAACCTAGGTGGCGCCACCACACCGAGGCAAGCCGTTTTCTCCCCTATCCTCTTCCCCGGTTCTTCTCACAATAAAAGTAGTACTACTACTACGAAGCCGTTTTCTGCCTCTGGTTTGTTTTTGACCGTATTTGAAACTGGCTTGTTTTTGTTCAGGTAGAAAAAAACGGTTTCGTGAAACATAGTGCTCGCTCGACAAATATGATATATGGTCACGTAAGACAACGTCGCTTGCGTCAGGGGACCAGTGTCGTCTGAGACAGTGCTCTGCATTTAAACCAAGCATAGCGCGCGCAGTACCAACAGCAGTACGCATCGGTACTTTCATATTTTCGCGTGCTTTCGTAACTTCCACTGTTTGTTCCCCCATTCTTACTGGTATAATTTGAATGTGTCCAATATTTAAGCCCAAAAAGCTCGTTCGGCAAGCTTATAAGCTCTGCCTAATTTGCGTTTGCTTTCGCCGGCCTCTGCCAATCGCAGAGCGGGCTGGAATGCCATCATAGGTTCTATTGCGGGAAATGAGCTAGTGGGTCGCATGGCCATTCCCTTTTTTTCCTAATTATATAGCTTATTTGAGGGAAGTTTACGTAAAAAGTGCACGGTGCCAGCATGATTATAACAAGGCAATCTTTTGAATGAACCAAACTTGTATTTTGTCTTTATGGCCCGTTTAAAGGAGCCATGAAGAGAAAATGCAAGTTGGTTTTATTCGAAAGATTTCGTGTTTTATAGTGCCCCCAGCGCTTGTCCGGATACAAACGATACTTTATTCACTGAGAAATTAAACAATTTAAGTTAAAATTTTGATTTTCCCGCTAAATCGGGTGTCTTCGGGGACTGCAATGACATCACAGGAACCGACCGCTCTGCAGCCTAGAGTCCCTTCATTCACGTATCCGCCGTACAGGGTAGAGACACGTATACGCTGGCGCCGCCTTTTTGGGTTGCTCGCTCGCCGCCGAAGCAAGTCATTGTGTCAAAAACGCGCTAACATTTATCGCCGCAACGCGGTTTACTGAAGACGTTTGAATCATATTGTCTGTTTCGCGTTGCTAGGTCTCGTGGGAAACGAAAAGAATACGCGTTGAGCCCGTTGGCCCAATTGCGGCGGCACGGGACCGTTCAAAGGTTGTCTCCACCCTGTACAGCGGTGTTGGTTTGTTCCCGCGTTTCTTTACGTTACCCGAACCTAGATGGCGCCACCATACCGTGGCAAGCGTTTGGTTTGTTTTTGCCCGCATTTAAACTTGGCTTGTTTTTGTTCTGGGAGAAAATATTCGTTCCCTGAAACAGTGCTCGCTCGACAAATGGGGTCACGTAAGACACCGTTGCTTGCGTTAATCGGCCAGTGTCGTCTGAGACAACCCCAAGCCCCGTAGTGCTGTGCAGCTAAAACAAGCATGCTGTGCGCAGTACGAACAGCAGAACGCAACAGTACTTCTATGTTTACATGTGCTTTCGTAACTTCCACTGTTTGTCCCATCATTCTTATTGCTTTGTAAAGAATGTGCCCTAAATTTAAGCGCAAATCGCTCTTTCGTCTAGTTTGTACGCTCTACCTAATTTGCGTCTGCTTCTGCCAGCCTCCGCCAATCGCAGAGCTTAGCTCATGTGACATCATAGGTTCTGTTGCGGGAAATGAGCCGGTGGGTCGCATGACCATTCCCGTTTTTCCTAATTATGTAGCTTATTTGAGCGAAGTTTACGTTAAAAGTGGTGTCAGTATGATTCTAACGAGACAATCTTTTGAATGAACCAAACTTGTGTTTTCTCTTTATGGCTCCTTTAAGGCCTACGGTTCTGGGCTTTCCTGGGCTAGACAGTCATGTCTCAATGCCATTACGTGCCGACGGCTGCGCCGTGCAGCTAGGATAGTCCGTGCTTCAACTTGCGCATTTAGAACGTGTTAGCTTGCAGTGCGCAGAGCAGCTTCTTATGAAACCTTTGCTGTGGTCTACTCAAGAGATTCGCAGCGACTGCTATACGGTTTCAGGAAATCGATGTACGTATTGAAGCCATGTCGTACGCAAGTATGTGGTTATAAAACTTTAGCAGATGGCGATGTGCTCCAAAGTGATGAAGGCAGGGACGAGTCAACGTATCCACTGCTGGTCAGAACTGTAAAACAACGCCTGAGAGAAAACCTCCGCGGGAAAAATGCCACGGGCCCCCTTATCAGAGTCGTCTCTTTATCAAGCCCCCCAAGGGATCAGTTTTGCCACTGGTGTTCTGGACGCACGGGCGAGAGAAGAGAAGGGTGCGTGTAAATGCGGATATTTGAGCTACTCGACATCACCTTGTTCATTTAGTTTTGGGAGGACCTACAAACAACAGGCCAGAAGCTGCGCAGGCCAAGATAAATGTCAAGTCACGGTAGATATCGAGAAATCTAAAGTAGTGCAGAGCAATCGAGCACTGAAGCAGCCCCTCAGGCTGGCTGAGAGATTAGTAGGTATATAGGATGGACCCACAGCAGTCTCGTTATGCACTCTTCCATGGGCTGAGAGGCCACCAGCAAGTAATCACCCACAACGAAAGATGTGGTGGCGTTATTGCGTGGGTGCGCCACTCAGGGCCGTTAACTCTGTGGTTACATGTATATTTTTGGTTGTTCAAAAAATGCGCCTTAAAGCATGCTTCGTCTGAAACCCCTCAAGCAAGAGCGTTTCTTCCAACGGCGTACCACACATTCATTGCATGAAAAGGATATGCCGGGAATCCAAAATACCAGGGGAATCCCGGCGCCAGGATGCCCGGCGCCATGGTGTCGATTAATATCGTTTAGTCTCGTTGAATGCCACTTTCCTGCATATTCCTCGGGAATCCCCGGTGGTTCTTTTTTTCTTGTGACCCTGGCGCCGTACAGCACGCCACCGCACCACCACTAAAAGTAATTAGAATTGCATCGGCTGATCGGAGTTTCTTTAAAGGTTCGCAGCACTTGGCAGAAAATATCGCCACCGACCAACGAATCAACACGATGCCGAGAAGACTCACTTTCTGCTGCTTTTTAAGTCTCCGCATACTGCCCGGGCAGTGCCGTTGTTTTGTCGATATTTGTGAAAATCCGCAAGTTGGATATGAAGCGATTCTTTCTAAATAGACCAATGGTTATACCGTCGACAAGCAAGCGTTAAAAGTAAGCATCTCGCGACCCAAGCGTAAAAACCTTCTAAAGATGAGTTAGAAGAATTGCTACATTTTTCTGCATACTGAAGCACCTAAGAACGCCACTAATGACTATTTTGTGACGTGTGATCGTATCTACACCATTTGGCAGCGGCTTCTTTAATTACCAAGCATATATTACCGGTTCGACTGCGGCACACTGTCTTATATCGATAGTAACATTTCACAACCTATTGTGACTAACAATGATAAATAGGTGATATCTTAACGACCGGTCCCCATTTCCTCATATTGATAACATTGGTCTCCAAAATTACTTTAATGCAATCTTTGTTAATATTTCCGGTGTATTGTTCTGTAATGTGGCAATGGCTTAACCTAATAGGATTGTGTATTCCCTGTGTATCCCCCCTTTCTCAATGTTGCGTAATAGAGCCTGCAAAGTATTTTTAAATAACTAAACAAATCATTCGCAGCGGGACTTCCGGCACCCTCTTAATGAGAGGCGCTGGTAGATGCGTAGGGGTGGAGAAGAATCACACGCCTAGGTACTTTTTCAAAGGCGGCGTGTTGGTGAGTCATGCAGCAGAATGAAGGCAGAAGTCACGATGCTTCTTCTGAAGTGGGGCGCTGGAGTGCGCCATCTGTACTTGACTAACGCAAGCCGCGATTCGAGGAGCAGTGCGCCTGTGTGCGTGTGTTCGCGCGTGTATGGGTATAGCTATCACCGGTGGTCATATTTTGAAAGCCCACTGGTAGTAGATGACAGTGGTAGAAGATAAAAAGGCGAGGATATCTTACACAAGGTGCACATGTGCAAGAAAGAAATTGAAATGCTGTGTGCATTCACGCGCGGCCTTTTAGGGGCGAAGCACCTTAGGAGCTCGGGCTGCTGGCGCCTCCTGTCGTCGGCGTCTGATGTCGTCGTAGTAGTATGTAGTCACGGTTCTAAAACGCAGGGACACTCGCTCTCCAACGCCTCGCGCTAGAAAATTTCGTGCTTCAGACACGAGACTTTTACAGCAAAGCAGTATACCTCTACCCCCCAACGGTTTTATCTCCGTGGGCAAAAACACCAAGGCGCCAAGAATACACTTATACACTGAATATTTCGCCCATCCCCACGTTTCAGGTTACGGTTTCCTCTCCGTGGGCAAAAACGCCAGGGCGCCAAGATTATATACACCGCATGCTCCGCTCCTCCAAAGGTTTCACGTTAGTGGAGATGGCCCGGGATTTTTTTTGCACACACAATACACTTGCCGTAGGCACTGCAACTTTTGAAAGCAGTCTATGATAGCACAAGTAATAGAGATGTGGCAGAGGAGATTTTAGCCTCTGCCGGTACTCGCGTATATTGTCCAAAATGTTTTGGATTTTGCTTCTTAAAACTCTGGTACCCTTTATCACAGTAGATGAGCCTGAAATGAGGCAAATGAGAGTCAACGTAAGGTTCATGGTTGTACTTCTTACCACTAACGGGTGCGAATAAATCCCAGCGTCCTTAAAGCGTGTACCCGTAAGTGATAATGGTGGTAGTGTTCTCCAGAGTATGAGCCGCGTGCGTTACCACCTTGCTACGCATAACGTTGAAAGCGGTGGAACACGTGAGCATAGTGCGTGCGGCGTTCACGTCATCGTGACAGGTGAACGTGATGGCACGAAAATAAAACAGGTACACCCCAGCCTTGGCAAACTCTGACTCTGGAAAGCTGCAGCGTGATATGTCGCCAGTCTGTTTGTCGAAGTAATTCACGCAAAAAAAAAACGACAACAAGGAACGAAAGCAAAGAAATAGACGCAAAAGCGGTGTTGGCGTGAAGAAGTGTGCAAGCCGAGGTCTCTCAGAAAGCACGTAAGCACAGCTGAGTTCACGAAGACGTCTTATGTTAACCAGATAATATAACAGGTCGCCTTCTGAAGGAACAGGTCTCACGGTACAAAATAAACTAAAATCAAAGCCCGACTAATTGATACTGTTCATCGCAACAGTGCAACTATTTGCTTTGTTCTAGTTTTCTTTTGGGGGTTCGAGAAACTGAGAGTGTATGTATGGAAGATATTAAGCCTTCTTATAACTTCGGAGGACTTTACACCACCATTTCCTTCCGCCCTTCTTACACCAGGTGGAATTGACCGAGCACGTGCCGTTCAGCACACTCGTGCTTCCCGTCTGCCTGGGTGACTCGGACCAGGTGGAGAAGCACTTCTTCCTGAGGTCCAAGCAGAAGGCCATCGTGTCGGGCTGGGGGCGCACCATGAACACCAAGACCGCATCGAGCCGGCTCCAGGAGGTCGAGGTGCCCATACACTCACCGGACACCTGCCGTCGCTCAACCAACTTCACGGTATGCGCGTGCATATCAAGTGTGGCCGGCTCGCGTGGGGGGCACTTCATGAGCATGCGATTCTGTGAAGAAAGCCGTGTTACGGCCCTGCACGTGGGCTCTTTGCAGCTTCCCGGCGTCCCTACACTCGCCGAAAATGTCTTTGTGAAAGAACGTGACAGATGCTCGCGTCCACCAACATTTTTCGAACAAGGGCCTGCGTTCGGGCTAGTTGGTATTCCATAACATACAGCTTAACGCACAAAAGCACGGACACAGGAGACAAGGACAAATGCTACTTCCAACTGAACTTTACTGAACCAGGGTGAAATATATATCAGTGAAAAGACAAGAGATGGAGAAAAGATTACAAATATACAGAAGATTAGAATAACGGAAGCACTTGGTGCTGTCCCACACGAGTCAGTCCCTACCACGACCAGTTCTTTTTCAAGAACGCTGCCTCCTTTTCCGATCAGGCTGTCGATGTCGTACTGATACATTCGAAATCGCCTAGTTGCATTCCAGCCGCCTCTACTATCTCACGCTTGCGCTAATCAGAATCATGAAACAATATGCCTGAATTTTGAAAGTACGGCTCACACCCGAGGCATTCACCGTAGTGAGTTGGCAGGTTCCCTTTTTTTCTTTTCTGTACGTTATTGTGATGTTCGCATAGCCTAGAGTTGATATACCCTGCCGTCTGTCCTACATATACCCCTACTGTCTGTCCTACTGTCCTACATATGTCTGTCCTCCACAGGCCAACGGGAGACGGTACATAACGCCGCCATCCCATTCCACGTATTTGTTGTGATGTCGAACACTACAGCCAGAGTTTTCTTTTTCTACTGGACATGTGTCGCTGCAAAGCCTCGCGAGCTTCAGTGGTGTGGACATGACAACCCGAACGTCAGCTTTCTGCTCCATTTTCTTTAGCCTATGTGCGATACCATGCACATACGGTATAACAGCCGTCTTACGGCGCTCATTGCCGTCATGCGCACTGGTTTCAGTCCCTTTCACTGCCTGCTTACGCTGCGGACATCCTCACAGACTGCCACAATGACATGCTCAGGATACCCCGACTGTCTTAGCCGAGAAACCTGCTCCTCCACAGTGATGTGTACGTGGTGAACACGGGACTTGTTGAGGGCGTTGGGGAAGCACATCGTCGCTACCGAGCGTTTCACCAGTTTGGTGTGGGCAGAGGTAAATGGAAACAGGGGCTTCTGGCTGCGGGGCCGTAACTCCAGCAAAGCTCGTTGACCGAAAATACGAGGCTTATGTCCAAGAACTTGTCTGCGTTACCCTCCGGTATTTCGTGCGTTATCTGAAGAGGATTCAGGCAACCTTCTAACAGTGCCAGTGTTGACCGTACATCGTTCTCGAAGACGAATTCCTCCGAAGTACAACCAAAAAATCAACGAGTCTGTGCACTTTGATGACATTTGTGGACCTCAATCTAACCGCTACCAACCGGTGGAGATGGCGCAGAAAAAGATTACTCAGCACCAGAGCAACACACGACCCTATGGACACCTTCTTTTTGTATGAAAGTTTTGTCGTTCTAGGAAACATAGGTGGACTGAAGATACATTGACAACAGGTCGAGAAATTCTGTCATTCTATGTCATTATATGACATTCTAATATCATTCCACTGAAACAAAGTTATGCAAAATGTCCGTGTTAAACAACTGTTGTTCGGACAGACTCTTGCTTTAAATTAACCAAAGACGCAGATGGCAAAGAAACAGTGCAACAAACTGGCGTTCCTAGTCTGCGGTCGATGAAGGGCTACACGCAGTTTATGGATGTCTTATCAAATGGAAGCTCTAAAAGGTTAGGCGAATTGAAAATCCGGGGCTTTTGTCGAAACCACAGGCGCATGCACGAAAAAACCTGATCGGAGAAGACCTACAATTAAGGGGGGAAAAGATTGGCTGGGTGTGTAGATGACGCTACACTCTTGCAGCTACAGACACTGGTAAGTGGTAATGCCGCATCGGAGGGAGCAAAAGAGTCTTGCTCACCGGAGAGCGCGATTACGCGGCGAGCTAAAGTGTGAAGCACCGCTCAAGCGACAGCGGCGGGCCGGGGCGGTGCGGTACAGGCGGGGCACCTTTAACGTGGCAGTGATTGGCAAACAACGACTGCACGTTACAAATCAGCTCATGCCTATCAACCCGCAATGGAAGTGAGAACACGGTGCGGAAATGCATAACAGTCGTAATGGGATATTAACGCGCTGCACTGAGCCCATACTTCGTCATTTTAAACCATAAGGCGATAGCAGAAGTCACAAAGCATAACAAAAGCACTAACAGAACACGTGTGAGCGCCCTTGGCCATTCCAGCGATGAAATATGGTGGCAGACACCCTCGGTACAGGGACTCTGGACTGCTTACAACGCTCCCTCTTCATTGTCGTCGTGCTTAGCTGCCGCACCAGCACTTCGTCCTCATCTCTGTAGATACTTAATCATCGTGGTGTGTGCGCGGAGGTTCCTTGTTCGAGTTTCCGAATAAACTGTCCCCCTGAACACTGACCTCGCCAGTGAGCCCCGTCCTCTCACTCTAATTATACCATTAGTGATAGCAACGGTGATTATGCAGGTAAAATGTACGGAAGAGCGTTTGTAGCGAATAGCACAAATGAGAAGACATGGCTTTGAGTCTGAACTTTCCTGTTAAGGCGAACAAGGTGGCTGTCTGAGTTGAAAAGTGCCACGTGTGACATACGCAGGTCACCGAGAACATGTTAGTGTGCCGGCGCCACGACGGGAGGCGTGTCACGCGACGCCTGCGACGGGGACAGCGGCGGACCCCTGGTGGCCGAGACCGAAGGCCGCTGGTACTTGCTGGGAATCGTCAGCTGGGGCGACAGCGTGCTGTGCGGCACCAAGGGCAGCTACGGATTCTACACCAAAGTGAACCGCTTCCACGGATGGCTCAAGAGCATCATCGGATGAGGACGGGGATGATGGCGATGTTGCCCACAACGGCTGCACCCACAGGGCGGCCAATGATTTCTTGAACAAGTGTTGTGAACTCACGTGCGGGTCTCGCGCGAACCTGTTTATGCTCAACTTGAAGTTTTGATCGGGCAAACTGACTCCAATGCAAGTCGGGATGGTGCAGAGTTCGGCGTACTGTACAATCAGTAACGAGGATTACGAGGTTGCCAAAGCTAGTCGGAGGAAGGGACAAGTTGAGGAAGCTCTATGCGCATGCTGCTGAAATGAAAGTCGGAAACATTGAACTTGACACATCGGTATGGGGAGCCGTACAAAAAGCAGCTGTTGCATTAAAAATTGACAACTTGGGGATTCCTAACAGTATCCGTTCTACATTTCAACTGTGAAAAAGCTCCGACTTGATGGGCACCCCAGTGGCCGCTGAAGACAGCCTAGTGAAAACTGAAGTGACGGTGCCAGAGTAAACTCGTCCGAACACGTGAGTCTTTTTTTTCGGGAGCACGATTATGCAATTACGCAACACGATTGTACCGGGAACATTAATCCTCTAAATTGGTGACTGCATGGGGATACAAAGGTCGAAAAGTTCAAATTCATTCCTTTTCTTGTCATAATTTAAATGAATTTGTTGTGTTACGTATTAACGAGAAATTTCTACAATTACTGAATCTTGAGGTCACTCTCAGTGCAGTTAAAACACGAACTGTCAAACTCTCTTTTAATAAAAAATTTACACCCAGTCAGCCAAGTTTGGGCCTTGAACATAAAGGTTTAGAGTACATCAGAGAACTAGTCCCGGCAAAGTACAAGTGGAACAGCGCCGCTGCTAGAGTATCGTGTGCCGTAAACTGGGTGTGCATTCGGAGTAACGGGTGCCGTAACGGGACCGTATTTCCCTGCCTGCTGTGACCCTCCACTACCGCGTTTGGCGATAAAAGCAGAATAACTCCTTCCACTGTGGTTTCTGTGTGCGGTAGGAAAGTGTAATTTACTGGAATCATTTTTGTTTTTTGGTTTCATATTCTAGTCCTGCGTGAATACCGGCGTCGTCATTGCTTTTTATTTAATTGCCTCTCTTTTTGCCAGCGTTAATCCCCGGCACTTACTGCAGGAAAAAGCCCATTTACGCAGTTAACAACCTTCTTCATAATGTCATTTGTCCACGCAACAAGTTTTATGTGACGTGTGCAGTTATTGCACTTCTTGCTGAGAATCTCGTTTGTCCACACAGCAAGTTTTTCGTGACCTGTGGTGCATTGAACTTTTCGCTGACAGTGTCAGTTGTCCATGGAATAAATTTGATGTGAACTTCTTTCGGAGTTTTCTTTGAACACTTATTTTGGAGTTTCTTCTTAAGGAAATGGGACATGTAAAGGTAAGCAGCGGGCTTTTTATGCTTTAACACGGACAACGCCATTTTTTCGCGACACTTACAGAATACCTTTTTCGTGGAACACATGGCGGTCGCATTTCTAAGCACCTTTCTTTAACTGCTGCGACTGGCGAGATAAGGTATCGACTGTGCAATGCGTACATGTCAACACCTGCTACGCCACCATCACCTTTTTTGTCCCCCTCGCCCAGTTGTACCCTGCCCCATATTTTGGTTAATCTCTTCTTGTTTTTAACGATAAGTACGAAAAGTCCCGAATGGTATTTATACATATTTTGTTGCGCTACTAATAGGAGGATGACTGCAAATGTACTATAACAGTTTGGGGAGGTCTGTAGCGTTTCGTCTAATGTCATCGCAAGGTTGAAAGCGATAATTTGTTATCCATGTTCATGAAGAAAACAACCCCACAGGACCACGCGACCTGTGTTGCCATGCTGCAAAAATCTAGTCCGCCCACCTGCTGCTCCGCATAGAGCGAGCGCACAATTGCAATGACAACAATTGCTCGGTTAATATGCCAACTTTTTTTCAAACATTCACACACTGCACACGCCACGCACTGGCGCATGGATACTGAATACTGAATCATAACATCATTGACGAGCAATAAACAGGAGTCCACATGACCACTTTGTGCAAAGCGAACAAAGATGCGTGCTGTAGAGGAAATTAAGTAAACAGATTTACACATCCATCTCAACTGTTCGCTATATTCCTTTAGCATGACGTCGAGGCAATGTGGCTTTATGGCGCACTAAAAAACTTAAAAGCATTCGAATTTGTCAAGGTGGATGACCAGCGAAGGTATATTAAATGTGCCTTGCACACATTTTTAAATACTGTACACGTAGTTGTTTTCCCCATAATTTGGTAACGGCGGGGATTAGGTATTTGTGATTGCATAATGAAACTCGGAAAGACCAAGTCGCATCCTAGCAGACAAACATATGGGGCTGTCCATTTCCCTCCCGTAAAAGCCCGTGTACTGACAGCAGACGGTAATTCTGTGACGTTTGCAACTTCACTGTGGACTCCCTAATCGCGAAAAGTAAATAAATCTCGGCGAAATAATAGTCTTTTTAGCGGCCAATTGTCACAGAAGTGTTTTTCTAAAGCAGGCATTGATATCCTAAAACAGGCCGGAATCCAGTCATTAAGGAATGTTCCTAGCGCTCCATTGGACAGCTGGTTTATCAGTTTACACTGACGACTTCAGCTGTTTCAGTGACGAGCTCGTTCTGGAGCTGGGGTCCGGACGACCCCAACGTCTTCATCTACTGGTCAGGGGAACTGGTGGGATAAAATGGATTCTCTGCGCCGGCACAAGTTTTGGGGTTACAACGTTGCCTTTTCGCCCCAGCGGGTACAGAGTTCGCATCTGTAGAGGGAGGGGTGGGTGAGATGCCGGATGGCTCTAAAGGCTAGAAATTTTGTGTAGAGATTAGAGCAGAGGTGTTCTTCCTCCAGAGATGAGTGGGCGGGGAAATCTTGCATCGGGAGAGGCGGTAATGCTCTGTGACGTTTTTTAAGGTTACGAGGCTGTACCTGGTCGATCTGGCTCCATGGAAACACTGGCAAGGCCTGAATGGCTGCTTCTGCGTGCTTCCGGCGTCAGAAGCTGACGCTGAACACCTGTTGTGGACTTGCGCAGCACTCAGAAACGCACTAATGCAACATCTTGAAGGCACAGGGCTCTATCCTGGGAGACCCCCAGATCTTAAGCGCTAAGTATCGAGGGCCCCAGTGAAGCGGGTGCAGTTTTGTGCCTTCGAAAGCTTTCTCTTATGCTGCAGGGCGATTTCTCACAAAACAAGACAGCTATAGCGAATGCCTCTTTATGCCGATATTTTTGCGGCATCGACAAAGGGGCTACCCCATGAAGACAGAAGTTTTTGAGCTAACCCTTTAAATCGATGGGTCTGCATTTTGGTATGCAAAGATGGGTCATATATTTTGGCGTGGGTTGGACGAGAATATGGTTTCCTATGGACGATTTGATGCTGCGCACTGACTGAAACCCGTGTGCTGGGCCGATCCCGGGATAGGTACGTAGGAAAGCTTAGGCGAAAACGGTGCCAAAAGTCCTGACGAGTGAGTTGAACTAAGAGCGTTCGTTAAAGTGCAAGTAATTGCATGAACGCTACGAAACGGACCCAGAATTTTCGAACAGAGTGATAACAGGGGACGATATAAAAAAAAAACTATCGGGGTTCATTAAGATGTGCTTCGCGTATATAAAAAATCCCGGGTCATCTTTACTAACGCGAAACCCGGGGAGGGGCGAAGCATGTAGCATGTATAAGTGTAATCAAAGATTGTAAGTCTCTGTTGCCACACAGCGCGCGCTGATTTGGCGCCGGAGAAGCGCCAGAGAGAGGAGCAATGGCGCGCTTGCTGAGGCGGTGGAGCCCCCTCTTGCAACGAACCGAATTTAAGCAATTTGCACGCCCCATATGTCCCAGTTTGCGGTAGTGACCACAAGTCAACCGGAATGCCCGCGCCTCGCCCTGGGGGCTCATCCTCGGTGATCGAAGAGGCGCCGGCCACCCAAGCCAATCAGGCCTAGCGCCGAGAGCTGGTGGGTATTTGAGTGTAACCCAAATTATTTTATAACCCGTCTATACCAACAGCTTCTGCTTGTGCTTGACGATTGCTTAAGCCCGACAGGGAGCGTTCCACATATCTTTAAATCATTCTTATTTATCTGGAACTAGTTTTAATCATTACACCCTTTTCTCTTAGTAAGCGTTACGTTGTGTAGCGAGGCGTTGGGAAACGAGTGTCCGGGTGTTTAATACACTGACTATAGATGCCGAAGACGACGATAGGAGACTCCGACAGCCCGATCCCCCAAAGAGCTTCGCCCCTAAAAAATCTCTGAAACGAACTCGGTGTGCGATGCTGTACACGGTAAAAGCAGCTGGGACGACCTCACTGAAAGAGCTTCCTGTTGATGGCTTCCAGGGCGCCTTCAATGATTGGATGATGCATTGGCAATGGTGAGTCCAGCCAAGGGTAGAATACTTTTAAAAAGTTATGAAAAGATTGCAAGCTGATATTGAATACAATATTTTCAAACTAAACATCCCGGGAAGATTTGGAACAGACCCTGTATTTGATCGAATTACAAAGCTGCATGCTCCCCAGCAATTACGGGACAGTACGTTTGCTGCGTACAACGCACCAGCTTTCATAATCATTGCAATACATACGTAAACACTGCCGCTATTATGGAAATTTTGGTGGATATAGTTGGAACAAATAATTTCTTAAGTCCGCAAACACTCCTAGTAGGCTGCGTCGCGCAAAACATAAAAGCTCCGCTACGACAAACTAACCATCGGTAATACCACTTACGTTTTTGATCACGCTTCAGGAAAAGTAATTCCACGCCCCCCATAGCTATCTCTTTCCGCCGGAGCGCAAACTAAAACAAACACCGAACTGCTGTCAATCGTATACACTAACATACGAATCCTCTTACCGAAACACGATTCACTTTGCAACCTTATCGACATGACCGAATGCAATAACGTTCTGTTAACTGAAACTTGGCTTAACCCTTCCATTTCTGATTCGAATTAGCTCCCTGTTTTCCCGGCTTCACCATTTTTCGGCATGATCGTCATGATAAATGGGATGGTGGAATTCTCATTGCCACTCACGCCAGCTTAAATTGCACTGAGGTAGCCGTGCACTCTCCCCTTGTAATAATGTTCGTCAACTGTAAACATTCATACCCCCCAGTTATCACTGAAGTATGTTATCCCCCTCCTGACGCTGATGCTTCATTTGTTGCTAACTTCCACGATGTACTTTATCTCTTGCATACCTCTTATCCTAACATTCCGGTTATTTTAATAGGGGCCTTCAACTCTCCTTGAAAAACCTGGTTCGACATCTCACTAACACTTTCGAAACACGATGTTGATAGTGACTTTGCTAACAGGTGCTTAATATTTGGTTTGTCCCAGCTTGTTTTCTTTCCAACACGAGTTACACAGCGCTCCGCAAACATCCTTGACCTTGTCCTGACGTCACATCCCGCAAACCTTGCATCTTTAATTTCCCACTTAGAGATCAGCGATCACGCTGTACTGCGTGCCCCATTTTCAAATCAACTACCATGGCCAAAGCTTTTCAAAAAGACAATTACACTTTACGATAAGGGAAACTACGCTGCTATTAACAATGAACTATCCATATTCAGTGATTGGTATCTAAATAGTTTTTTTTTCAACGCCCCATTGAAACTAACTGGTCCTTGTTCAAGAGTAAAATGCATGAGCTGATTAATAAGTACATTCCCACTACCACAATTACTGAGCAGCCATCATCGCCTTGGTTCAATAGATCCCTCAAGCGATTTAACAACAAAAAAAGTGTTTTTACCGTTCCGCAAAACACTTCAACAGCGCTTGCGCTTGAAATAGATACCGCAACACGGTAAAATTATTCAGTTTACTTGCAATGAACGCTAAGCGTTCCTTTTTTTCTTCCACTTTGCCTTTACATGTTACGCAGTAATCCTAAGCATTTTTCTAAAGCCATTAATCCTAACCCACCGTGCTCCTTATCCTTGCTTCACGAAAACGGTACCCCTTTTCCTGAACATGCCGCCCCCCCCCCCCCCCTGTACTAAATTCCGTCTTCTGCTCTGTCTTTACTTCTGATTCAAATGATACACTTCCAGACTGTCCTCCTTTTGATAATCCAGTTATGCCGGACATTACATTTGATCCTAACGGTATCATAAAATTAATAGATGCGTTGAAGCTTACTTTATCCGCCGGTACCGATGGTATCAATTACTAAATTCTAAAAAAAACACTGTTGTTAACCAGCGTTATTCTTTCACACCTATTTCAGCAATCACTTTCATGCGGTGTGGTGCCGGAAGACTGGAAGCTCGGGAAGACCATTCCTGTCCTAAAGAAAGGTCCAGCATCTTCTCCGAGTAATTATCGTCCCACTTCCATCACTAGTGCATGCTCTAAATTAATGGAGCATATCGTATATTCACATGTCGTAAAATTTCTAAATTCGGTTAATTTCTTTCACCCTACCCAACATGGATTTCCAAAAGGTTTATAATGTGACACTCAACTTGCTCTCTTCATTAACGACCTTAGTTCCAGCATCGACGTTAACATACCCGTAGATGCCATTTTCCTTGGTTTGAGAAGGCTTTTGATAAAGTTTCCCATCAAAGGCCATTTCTCAAGCTCTCTCGCCTTAACCTTAATACCCCGGTATTTAATTGGATATGTGAGTTCTTAACTAACCACCAACAGTTAGTTTATGCTAATAACCATCGTTCCTCTATTTCCGCTGTGTCTTCAGGCGTACCTGAAGGTACTGTTCTTGGCCCTCTGCTTTTTCCTAATCTACAGTAATGACCTTCCTTATAACATATCTTCTAACATCCGCCTTTTCGCCGACGACTGTGTAATTTACCATCCTATCCGCAGTACTGAACGACTCCGCCACCTTACAATCTAATCTTTCTCTGGTTCAGTCATGGTGCAAAAAATGGCTAATGTCTCTTAATATTCAGAAAACATGTGTCCTGTCCATTCACTGTCGCCCGGCTTACTCACCCGCTAAATACTCTATTTTTAACTCTGAAATTGCACCAGGTAATTCATGTAAATACCTTGGCACTACCATAACTTTAGATCTCACCTGGTCATCCCATGTCATGAATATTAGCAATGACGCTCACTGTGTACTTGGCTATCTTCGAATAACTTGCGCCTCGCTCCGCCTTCCGTTAAACTTCTTACTTATCCTAACACTTGTCCGCCCAAAGCTGGAATACGCATGTGCCGTTTGGGATCCCCATCAAATCACTCTTACTAACACACTTGAATCAATCCAGAACCGTGCAGCCAGATTTATTAGGGGCGAAGCTCCTTAAGGCGTGGGTCTGTCCATCCTCGACGTATGTATGTAGCCACCATCTAGTTTAGTGTTCTTTGGATTGTTTACTAGATGGCGGTGCTTGTATATGATGAAAAAGCTGCGCTTGGATTGTTTACTAGATGCGTGGCTACTACCTCTAACCTCTAGGTTTAGTTCTTGGATTGTTGACTCGATGGGCGCGGAGCGTTGTAATAAAATCCGTTCGCTGTTGGCGCGCGCTCGGAGTCGCCCGATGGATAAAGGCCGACCTCCATGCAGCGAAATGTAGGCGAAAAGGCGGCGAACGTCGCCCGGCGGCGGCCGCTCCGCCGCCGGCGTCGAAAATACGGCTGTTCGTCGGCGATCTACGCGAGCTAGATGTCGAACGCGCGGCGGTGAACGCGACCGGAAGCGGCAAACTGCATTTTGAGGCCGCAGCCAATCACAGCCTCGTACTTCGTTGTACTTCCTGTCCTGTCTTCCATCGGCGGCGTTCGCCGGGTCACGTTGCATGGAGGTTGGGGTGGACGAAAACTGAGCGGCGCGTCAAACCACGGCGTCCGCCGCGAACAAATAAAAGTTGATTTGTATATATACACACACAGTGTTTCTCACATCTTTCTTGATGATGTAGTGGGCGAACTTTCACTGAAGAGTCACGGTTTTACCGATGATTTCCCCTCAGGAGCTTCGCCCACTCATCATCATTCACCCCATGGATATGCTGTGATTTTTTTTACTCTGATTACCCCTATCTAACCAGCGTAACCGAACTCAAGTCTCGAGCTAATCTTGTTGACCTAGCGTCGCGGCGGAAAATTCACAAGGTTATGCCTTTTTCATCGTTTTTATCATTCCATACACCTAAACCAGGCTTTCATTCCTGCCCATCGCCTTTCGTGTCGACTAAGCCAATCAAAAGCTGTTTATCGCGGTCGTGCGCATACTGCCGCCCACCATTCTTCATTTTGTCTTCAAACATCTAGGGACTGGAATGATCTGCCTTCTGACGCCGTGCACCACTCCTGCATCACTCATTTCAAAGAAGCCATCGCACAAATCATCACTCAGTGACTTGTTTACCCCCTCATGTAACGCCCTTAACGCGGCCTTTGAGATATAATAAATAAATAAATAAATAAATAAATAAATAAATAAATAAATAATAAATTAAATAAATAAATAAAATATAAATAAATAAATAAATAAATAAATAAATAAATATCCAGGCTATGCTCAAAGCCACAGAAAGATGGTGTTTTGTCGTTTGTCTCCTTCGCTGCACTGTGATTTTTTTTTGTTTTCTTCTATATATGATGCGTAGGAGTTGAAAAAAAGCTACAAGCATGAGATGAACACTAGCGCACCAACTCTGCCAGCTAGCGTTACCGCCGATTACGCGAACATGCTGTTTCCACAGAAACCGTGTTGACCAGCAAGCAGCCGGCAAAAGACAAGCGAGATTCGGCTGGCGCCAATTAATCCGGTCGTGTGGCTATCACAAGCGAGTGATAATGGCATGTGTGTTATACTGATAAGCCGCGCCTGCGCGGTACGTGGACTCCATATCAGGCGCCACGAAACCAGGTGGCCCAGCGGTTAGTTTTAGCCACCGCTCCCATGGTTCGCAAACCAAAGCTCACTGCTTTGAACGTAAACTTCGCTTAAATAAGCTATATAATTAGGAATAAATGCAATGGCCATGCGATCCACTAGCTCATTTCGCGCAACAGAACCTATCATCTCATACTAGCCAGTTCTGCGATTGGCGGAGGCAGCCAAAGCAACGCAAATTAGGCAGAGATTATAAGCTCACCTAACGAGCTATTTGTACTTCAATTTAGGGCACATCCTTTTATATCCGTAAGAATGGTGGGACAAACAGTGAAAGTTACGAAAGCACACGTAAACTTACAAGTACCGATGCGTATAATGCTGTTGGTACTGCGCGCACTATGCTTGGTTTAGGTGCACAGCACTGCGTGGCTTTGGGGTTCTCTCAGACGACACTGACCGACTGACGCAAGTGACGGTGTCTTACGTGACCATATGTATCGAGCGAGTACAATGTTTCACGAAACGATTATCTTCTCTATCAACACAAACAAGCCAGATTTAATTACGGTCACAAACCAAAGGCAGAGAACGGCTTGCCGCAGTGTGGTGGCGCGATCTAGGTTGACTAACACTAAACAAGTCTCCGCTCCACACCAAGTTAAGCTGAAAGACCGGTTCTTATGATGTCACTGCAAACGTTGCTGAAACACACGTTTTGGCGGGAGAAAGTTTTTAGCTTAAATTGATTAATTTCTCAGTGAATAAAAGCATCGTTTGCTTCCGGACAAGCGCTGGGGGCGCTATTCGCCCCGAGATCGAACACAGTCGGCCCCTGGCGGCGGCTGGACGAAACCGCTCCTAGTGTGGATGGCACTCTCGCGTCGTCTGCTCGTTCACGTTGGACGCGCCGCAATACGCGTGCTCCTCAGGATAAATAATGAATATGTGCACTTGTTTCGCACTAAGCAGTGGCATAATTGCCTCTTCTTGCAGATTTTGTCTGGAAACGCAATAATCAGCGGCTGTTGGGGGATAACGCGCTAGTTTTGCTCCACGAAACACCGTCGCCGTTGTCACCACTTGAGCGTGAGACGTGTTATAAACATTGCTTCGACACATTACCCTTTTCTTATTGATGAGTGAATTCGTCTGCCGTTTCGGGAACGTCAAAGGGTGCTTTTTGAAGGTGACTTGGTGGTTATTTAAAGGATAAAAGTTTACTACATGAAACGGGTAAGACGCGACAAGACCCCTGCATACACGTACATTTGCCACACCCTTTTAAAATTGCACTGTGTCCTTTTAGAAAGAAGAAACAAACAAAAACAATTACGCAGCACACGACCAGGGCGCTATCGCCCATACATTACCGGGGACGTATTCCACACATGCAAGCGCCTGTGTGATCGACTTCTTCACCCACTACCTCTTTGAAAATAAATACCATTTTTGGACAGTCGTTCCTTATACTGTATTGGTAATTTTATGTATTATTTAAAATACGTTTCTGTAAATGCGCAAAAGTGTTTCAGGGGGATTTCTCGGTAAAATTAGGCAGTTGTGAGTTTGCGTCTGTCCTCAGCATTTCGTGTGTCATTTTTAAATACCCCATTTTCAAATCAGAACATGAATCACCTTGTCCAAAAAAGTGTTTCCCTCAGCATAATCATCAGCCTAATATGGTCATCTCTTAACCCCTTAAGGCGGACCTATGTTTAAAGAAGAACGAAAAATTGCGTTATATAATGCACGTTGTCGCATGCCCCATATGTTGATGGTGTGTGCCATAACTCGCTGGATTTTTTCCCCCACATTGCTCGCTTTAAATACCATTTTGAAAAAGGCGAGCCACAAAATCTGGACAATCTCGGGCCAAAAGGGGGGTTAATCAGTTTTCAAAATACTGGCGTTTACTGGTCGAAGTACTGCTTTTTCACTGCTAGAGAAAAAGCAGCGTCTAGCGTACTTTCAATCGCAAGTGATGCTGGTCGCCAACGTTTGGTTTTTCCCGATACTTGGTTTCTCTCCTCGCTACGTTTGGAAAGTTGGCAGAGCCCCCCCCCCCCCCCCCCCCCCTTCTTCTCCCCCCCCCCCCCCCCAAAGAAAAAAATCGACAAGCACACAGAACTTATCCCTGCCTGTCTAACAAATCCTCAAGAATTAATACGCCCAGACAAAAGCGAGGTTCAGTTTATAGCACAAAGCAGTCACCGGGAACCCGTTGCGCTGTTTCGTAACGAGAATTAAAGAGGAATACTTCACTACATCTGCAACAAAATACATCTGCAACCTACATCTGCAAACTACATCTGCAATAAAATAAAATAAAAACAGGGCAATTTATTTACCATCTTTATTGTTCGTAAGCGACATTACGCAAGAATGCAAACACATCTCGCTGCTATAGGCACCTGTTACATTTTAAAAGGAACGCAAATGGTCAACGGTGCAGCCGTAACAGAAAATGTGTGCTCACTGTGAGGTCCCAGAAGTTTGGTTTGCACACGTACTGTAAACCTGCTTGTCACTTCGCTAAAGTCTAGCTAAACATAAGATGTTGGTTGTACTGCCAGCGTTAGCAATTTAATTCTCAAGTTCAATTGCGGTAAAAGCCCTAAATAAGTGACCCGACACCGTTATTCATCAAACGTACCTGCCTTCAGAGTCACAAAAATTTCATTTAACTAAACCTTCGCCCAAACTATCCGTTTGAACGGTTGCATTTATATCTCTGCGCTGGTTAAAACTCCGTAACTTTATGTTGCCTTTCACAGCAACAAAAAATATCGTAAGCTCTTAGAAAAAAATGTCGGGGTAGTTAAGTGGAGTTACCATTACCATTTCAGGGCATTTCATAAATGCAAAAATGCGTCATGCTACCAATGAATAGCGATTGAAACTGCTGTTGTAAACTAAATTCCAGAAATCGAGGATTCCTGATTTGTTTCTATTTATACTTTCACTGAAGGCTCAAAGTGATAGTCGTGAAAGATCGAACTTGCTACGAGCGACGGCGTACAAGTTCATTTTTATTTCGGCCGTTCTGAGATTCCCGGCGAGTCGCCGCTTTTTCGGTGTAGTAATGAAAACTCATTGCCACTTCCATGCAATAAATTGAAGTTGAGGAACCTAACTGCAGCATGCCACTCTTGTCTGCGCCTTTCATGCTCAAATACGGCGCGAAAAAGGAATGATGCGCGCCCACAGTGTGCATTATCCCGGGCCGCTCAGCGGAGCAGTCACACTAGCAGCCCGACGCTCTCGCCACCTACATGTCGATCTCGCGGCGAATAGAACGCGAAATCTTTCGAATAAACAAACTTGTATATTATCTTCATGGCCCCTTTAAAGTGCAAGGAATAAACCCTTGTTTCTCCACAAGGTAATGCTTTTGATCTCGGTGGGGCGGTCCGATGCGTGAGCCGCCATGTTGGTGGCCACGCGTCCATGTTGCTAAGGCGACAGACATAATTGCCAGCATGCGCGCCACGCCAGTGAATACAAGCTGTAGTACGCACGCCTGGTTCTTTACGCTCCATCCCTAGTAGTATAGCTGAATTAGATACGTTATCCAGTCTTGGTCAGGTCTAAGGATAGGATTACTTGCTGCTGAGTGCAATTAGGAAGGGTCCTTCAGCAGATCGTAGTACAGTCTCAGGTGGAGACTGTTGGTCACAGCCCTGTCCTGAAGGTATACTTTTTGGCTGACACCAATGCCTGGTCTTCTTTTAGCGTATTTATTCTAGCTAGAAATGATTCGTTCAAGGATTTTTTTTTGTACATGAAATAAGAGAAATCGGTCTGAGAGAGTCTAACACAAGCTGCTTGCCCGGCTTGGGGACTAGGGTTATGTTCACATTACCGACTTCTCGAGGAATAGTGTCCTCCATTCTACGCTTGTTAAAGAGCTTGGTCAGGTAAGTAATCGAGCCATAGTCCAGGTTTCTAAGGATCAGGTGCGAACGCTTCCCACCCCGGGGCTCAGACTTTGAACACTTAACTTCCAACGCAACGTATCAATAGTATACAATTCGATGTCTTCGAAAAACTCGCGAAACAAATGGAAATATTTGCATGCATCAACATTCAAAAAGTTTGAAACTTGGGCTGGTTGGTACATAATTGTGGGAACAAAAGTAGCGCGATGGACGTGACATAAAAGAAATGACAAACACAGAGCGCAAGTGTGCACGCGCCTTCTTGTTTCCTCTCCGTCACGCTGTTTACCTAAGATCAACATGCAACGATGAGGTAGGCGGCATCGCGGACGTCCCAATCCTATGTTTTACGAGTGAAGGCGTAGTCTGGGAACATTAACGGACGGGGGCATAGACGAGTTGACGGGACAATGTGTGCTTACCTGGCGCAGGTGAAGACGCTGACAGAAATAGAATCCCGTTTAGCCACCATGCACGCTGTTTGAACAGCGCGAGCTACATGTTGCTGTACAATTACCAAACGTAACCACTCAGAAAAACGGAGGCATGACAACTCTATGTGAGCACTACAGCGGAGGCCGACGAAATTGATTTTTTTGTTGCCGAGAAGTTTTTGCACCCAAAAAAGGCAAGGAACAATAGCTGGGTACATTATTGTTGGATCCGGTCTCAGTCTCAAGGATTTCAAAAAAAAAAACACAAAGCACACTGTCCCCAATACTCGTGACCCGATATGCTTTTGAACAAGCAGTGCTTCCTGTCAAATATCAGAGTGTAATAGGAGTACGATGTATTTTTACGACACGCGCGTTAGCATGTGTGTAGCTTAGCGTATAGTATCGAATATTTCATGCTATATTCCATGTTGCTCATCTTTTTTTCTCACGAAGGTAGAAGTCCAAAACCATCATTCTGAAGAAATTCTTTACGATGGTAAGGCAATTGCAGGTTGATTGCGCGTTTAAGCTTCAGCATTAAAAGTTCCAATTCTTTCGTATGTAACGCCGCAAACAGCTGTTATTAGTCATTTATTAGTCATTTTCATGGCTGCTGTTAGCCACTTGCCTAACGACCTAACGACTCCGAGTGTACAGGCACTGTTACAAAGAAATGTGAAAGGCTTGTTTCTTTTCCAACCATGTCTTTATTTTCATTAAAAATAAGCTTAAACCATCATCTTCTCACAGATTAATGACGCTGCTTTGAACAGAGCACGATGAAGCGGCAAGAACACAACAGGAGCGTCCCACTCAAGGCTTGCATGGAACCCGACACAAAGTAGTTGGAGGGGTACGTAGCGGATAACGTAAGGCTTCTGCATACTGGCACATATAAGTCGTCTTTGTACTGTCTCAAAATGACCTTTTTTTACGGTTCCTCTGCCAGTGGAAGAGTTTTTATATGGTCAATTTCTGTAATATTTCCTTATTGCAGTGTCAAGTTTGGGAAATTTACTGTTGCCTCGGCTCTATTGCGTTTATTTCGCATACAATGCTGTTCCAGCCATCATGGTGGACATACGTGCTTGTCATAGGGGAGGTGTAGCCAGAACAAACAATAAAATACGTTTCTCACAGGTGGAATCCAAATACCATCTTTCATTCTGATTCATTCATGCCTGACATAAACATTATACTCGGCACAAAAAAGTTAAGCAGGAGTCATTTTTTTTTAAATCAAGGAAGTCGAAATATACGAGGGTGAACTGTCTTCACTCGCCCAAACAACCAGGGTGGATATCGAAACGTAAGCAAATAAAGATGTTGTGAGTATCAGAAGTTCTTAAACACGACCTAGTCCGTTAGAGGATGACCATGGACTTCGTTATCTTAGACGATCTTTGATGAAACGTTCTTTAGTTCAACACACTTAACTTCGACGCACAAAATATTTAGCACTTCTTTAACGGAACTCTTACGTAAGCCGTGTAGTAAAAATCCGTGAACAGCATTGCAAAGAGCACTCCTTCGAGGGCGCCGACCAGTGCCAGGATCCTTGGTATTCCGCAGTCTACGAAGGTTGGAATGAGCGCGTGAATGGTAAGCGCGGCGAACTGGACGATCTGGAAGAGCGTCACATACTTCTTCCACCACAGCCGGGGCCGCAGCGCAGGGCCCAGAGCGGCCAGTGCGTAGTAACCGTACATGACCACGTGCACAGCCGAGTTGAGCAGCGGGAAGGAGAACACGTGACCGGTGATTCCCAGTGTGAGCACCAGCCAGACGGACCACAGAGCCAGCGAGTGGTGGAGCAGGTGCAAGAAGCTCAGGTGGTTGGTTTTCTTGCGAAGCACGAAGAACAGCGTGTCCAGCATCTCGCCGGCCTTCATGAGCATGTAGTACCAGGCCTTGTCCAGGAAGAACATGTTGAGAAACGTGGGTCGGGGATCCGTGGGCCAGCAGAGCAGGCTCTGTCCGGGCTTTCTCATGCTCGTGTACTGGAGCGTGAAAACGATGAAGTAGAAGCTTAGGGCCACCATCACCAGGTTGTAGACGAGCACGATGGCGCGAATGTTGTACGGCTCGCGGTTTCGCATCAGCCACGGTCCGAGTCGGGTGGCGAAAAAGAGGTAGAAACAGATTATAGCCACTATGGGAATCGGACTGCCCATTAAGGTCCAGCCGCTGGTACGGGGATCCGCAAGCAGCACATATTGGGCGTGGAGACTCCCGATGGGACTTGAGGCGTTTGCCGAGATCTGCATGGCGGCGGAAGGTGTGACTGAGAAGGTGGCACACGAACGGCTCTGCGAACACAACTCACGCATCTCCGGCGTATTTTATTTTTCGATAGGGGCAAGAGCGCCTTCGCCGTTATGCGTCACCGCTTGTTTCGGCGGTGTTTGTCTTTCCGGTCGCATGCTGAGTACAATTGCCGCACGTCGTTCACATCAGCAGCGGAGGGGGAAATTGGCGATGGCATTCGGGAGCGACGCATTGTTTCCGAATGCCCTTGAAAGGAAGCAACGTCTTTCATCCTAAGGTTGTGCACGGCGATGTTAAGGACAATTGGACACCGTTTTCTGCTGCGCAATGGTGAAGGGCGCACCACGCCGCCACTTACAGTTTTTGCTGCGCATGACCGCGAATTGTAAGTAGAGCTGGGTTAACGTGAACGGCAAACCCAGTGCCCCAGAAATTTGTGATTGCGATGGTAGCGTGCACGCCGAAATCCACGTCTTGATTGTGTAAAGATGGGAACAGTATGGAATACTCGAATGAAGGATTTTCTAATACTCTTTTCTCACGTGACTCTTATAATAACTGTTTACGGACGTTTTTAAGGCGACAGTTTTGCATAACTCATTCTAAGGTGACCTTGGACGCCCTTGGAGTCGGCGTAAACGGTAAAAAATCTTGTACTAAAAATATCGCGTGCCCCAACGACGGCCACATGAGAACCGAAGCATGCCAGCCGGATACAAGAGGTAATTAATGATTGCCAAAGTGTAATATGATTGTGTAGTTAGAGTTACTAATGGCTGGTAAGGTGGATTAAGGTGGATAAAACTTAATTACTGTAGAACGGGACGTATTAAGATGTAATAACGTATAGTAAGATCAAGTAAGGTGGATAAGTGCCTCATTAGAACTTTGTATTAATGATTAGTAAGCTTGGATTAAGGTGTAATACGAAGGATTAAGATAGATTACGGTATAATAAGGTAAATTAAGGTGGATAAGGGTAGATATAGGATACACAATTCTAGTTAAAGTGGATTAAGACTGAATAACGTAAGTTCAGATGCAATGTGGATTAAGGTGGATTAGGTTGTGAGTGGACGTCGTTAAAGCATTGAAAAAAATTTCGTGTCAGTACTGCTTTAAATACATAGTTCTTCGTGGATCAATTGATTCATATTTTTTTTTCAGGAAATCATCCTTCAACTTGGGCTTGGGCTTTCCCTTGGGCTAGAGGCAGGATTCCCGCATGATTAATTGATGACACCCTTACAGCCACAAAGGCAGCACACCGCGACTGTGCTGTAAGTTCAAACATTTGAAATATATTAAAGGCGATTGCTTGGCTGCACACAAAACATATTTCATAACGACGAAACATAACGACACAAACTTCCTTTCATAAAACACACAAGCGATTTATCATTCAGACACTAATGTGAATAACAATTATTTTTCAGTACAGAAACTGACACCAATAAGTCAAATCATTAACAGGCAATACAGAAACTAGAGAAGAAAGCACAAGTTAAGCATACTGCACAATTAAAAAAAACTTTCGTTTGAGCTTCGGCAATAGCACACCACAAAGTTCACGTAAATGGATTGCAAAATTTACCCAGCTAGAAAGAATGTTTTCATCATTTCTGTAGAATTGCTTTGAAACACCATTATGTAGCCGATCTAAGTTCACGGGGAACTGTTTCAAAAACTCGGGTATCTGTCACGTTAGTCGCGGCTCGATGTAGGGTGTCTTTAAATTTGGTGCCGCTATTAACAGGTGGGTTTTGTTCATAAGGTCTTTAAATTTTATAATAATCAGTGCCCATTGCTATTTAGTCGCATTGATATTTGCAACCCATTTCTACGGAGAAGCCATATTGAGAAATGGTATATGGGGCATGCAATACACCTCAAAGTATGGCATGGCACCATCCGGAATTTTTATGTTACTTGTAGTTTGTACCGGGTATCTTTTAACAAAAGATGCAATTTCATTTTTTGTCGGTTGTGGTACCAAAACTTACTCGGGAATAGATAAGTATATAATAATTTTACCGATTAATTAAATTCCGGACATAATGACTTCGTCTTTCAAGAGTGACTAGTGCTCGAGGTAGGCCTTTCTCCAAAACATCTATTTGTGTTGTTCAGGCCGAAGTTTCCTCAAACTGAAAACCCAAAAACAAATTCTCTACGAAGGGCCAGTACAGGCACCTTAGTGGTTTATTGCCAAAGAAAAATTGGCTGGCGATTACGATACTCCCTAATGCGATATTCGGGTGCAGCACAGTTATATCAACAATGATGTAGTAAAGGTTGTTGCTGCAGCAAAGAAGAAGCACATCGGCTGCAATCGTGGACTTCAACCTTCGTTATGGTCGTGAAGGTTGCGTACAGCTTCGTTACCTTCAAGTCTTACGCGTTATTGTGAGCTTCCTTCTTTTTAAAGACACCACTAGCCGTAATCAAGAGACTTTGTGGAAGTTTATGAGGCCTCCTTGCAGGGGCATTGCTAGGCCTTCCTTGTACTTCACTCTTTTCCCAGTGCGGTCTAATGCAATCCCATTGAATAAATGCTACTGTCTGGGTATTTTTAAACCACATCATTACCATACTGTTATATTATGATGCCAAGAATTCAATAATGTCATGTTGATTGATTGATTGATTGATTGATTAAGTGATTGATTGATTGATTGATTGATTGATTGATTGATTGATTGATTGATTGATTGATTGATTGATTGATTGATTGATTGATTGATTGATTGATTGATTGATTGATTGATTGATTGATTGATTGATTTTGAGGTTTAACACGCCTACGCTACACAGGCGATGAGGCGCACCGTAGTTGAGGTTTCCACATGATCTACACCGCCTGGGGATCTTTAATGTGCAAGCGAAAAAAGGTTTATTTGTGCGTTTATAGGATGAATCTGTACCAACTATCCGGGTTTTCTACGCTACGAAAAAAGTACTCATAATTAAGTGGCGCCATTGCAGTAAGGCCCTAATAATAAATTGCTTGTCAGAAATACGCCCTACCTGTGCCGCAAGGTTCTCCCATTCGACACTGTTGCTTGGCAAGGATGAATCGCAGAATGTGCTTGAGTTTGAATGGCTTGATTGAACCGATTTTATTGAATGGCCATGGCCGACACTGAGTGATATGCACAGCGGTCGCTCTTGGAATGCTCTGTGCAGGGCGGAGTGATAATAAACTATAGGTATGAAACATAAATGCTGCGTTTCGCTTTGTGATGACTGGTTCGATAAAAGCCGTCTAGGCCTCATGCTGGAGACAACCGCACTACAATGCCAGTTACTAAGTGCGCAACGAGTACAGCGGTTAATTAGTTTCTATAGCGGCTGTTAAGATGTCGAGGACCGAGTCCCAGCTTCAGGCTGCCTATTCTAATGTCGCATTGATTATTTTTCGAGCAACTGTAACCACAGAGAATACACATTGAAATAGTTTCCTTAAAGTGATCGATCATAGGGTATGATGGTTAGTTATGTATTTGATGTATTCTTTCCATGAGTGACTAGCGGTAATGCAAATGTCTAAATACTAGACTAAACTTACAGAGGGAGCTGCATAATTCTTAGAATATTAGAGTACATTTTTAGTGCTACGTTTTGTACTCAAACTCAATTGTTACTGCATACAGTCAAAGACAAAGTAATTTATTACGATGACAACAGATACCAGCGCACCAAGCTCATAGTTCCAAAGTCCGGAGACTGAAACGGGGCCCTTGATTAGGAATCCTAAAAGGGACTTCGTGAACCCAGCAGATAAGTCAGTATATTTTATGAACTCTTTCTATTACGCTGGGGATCTCGGTGAAATGATTTTCTAGTAGCTCGTTGCCCATCCCATACGATGGTTGTGTATTGCGTAGTAAGATCATATTGCACGATAACTGATTGCATAATTCTGTTTTTAGGGCAGCGCTGTTACCACTAGTCGCTGCGCCCTGATATGTGGGCTATTATAAATTCTCTTTTCATAATGCGGACTTCTGGGCAAGTTGAGGGGAACGAGTCCATTTTTTTCTGGTTCTTTTTTGGTTCTTGTATTGTGTTCTTTGGGTTTTGAGAACCACGTGATATACAGTCGTCGGTTGCTGCCGTTTGTTATCTGTGGGTATGAGGACTGGCAGTAACCACACTGGAGATATTTATATGCGCTGTATAATGTAATTTTGTGAAGCGCTTGCCTCTGTTGTCCTTCTTCGTCCCTTGTGTAATTTTTTACGCTTTACTCGTCAGCAAGACATATAAACCTGATCACATCTAACAAAGCTAGGACAGAAATACAAACAATTGATTGATTGACTCATTACCGGAGCTGCACCGAGGCTCTGAGGTGATCCGTAGTGGAGAGCTCCGGTTTAATTTTGACCACCTTCGTATCATAAAGTGCGCCGAATTTGAAACACAAGTGCGCTTCCGCTCTTCGGCTTCACCAGAAAAGCAGCCACCGAGGCCGGGATCGAACCCACGTGCTTTAGCTCACCAGCACAACGATTTAGCCACTGAACCACCGCGGCAGGTTAGAAACATCAATAACCAAGGCAAAGTTTTAGAAAAAGCAAACATTGCTTTAAACTACAAATTAAATGCAATTCTACAAATATATAATACAAATACCTAACATTGGAACCAATAAAAATACAATAGAATAACAAGCAGCAAAACATAAAAAACAAAAAAGCTATAATAACTACAAAGAAATACGTATCTTAAAAACGAAATACGTACCGAATATTCTTGTCAAGACTGATTCAAACAACCCTTGGTTTAATAAACATTTGAAATCCCTCCTAAACCGTAAGAAACGTCTGTACAAACGAGCAAACGCAACTGGTCATTCTGAGGCCTGGCACAGGTACCAGTTATGTTCTAAACAGTACATTCAGGAGTTAAGTAAAGCTAAAGCAAAATTCTTCTCTACAGACCTGCTAAATATTCTTCAAACTAACCCCAACAAGTTTTGGCGCATGATTAGCAATAAGCCCGGCTCTAATCTAATAGAACTTACAGACCAAGGCAACGAGCCAATAAATAACGATAAGTGTGCAGATGTCTTAAATGACTATTTTTGTTCCATTTTTTCCCCTAGTAAACGCTGCTCTTTTCTGTCCCCACTTCAACCACTTGCGTGAGCACGATGTCCGCTATCCACGTTAGCGTGAAGGCATTTTTAATCTCATCAAAGAACTTAAGTGTTATCATCTTCTGCCGGATGTGATCAAATTAACAGCAAATTATTGAAAAAACACTATGTTCTATCCAGTCAGATACTTTCCTGATATTTTCGCAATCCTTAGAATCCAGCATCATTCCCGATGACTGGAGGGTTGCGCAGTTGTTGTGCCGCTTTTTAAATCGGGAAATCGAGCAGACCCCGCTAACTATCGTCCTATTTCGCTCACACTTGTACCCTGCAAATTGCTCGAGCATATAAGCTAGCCTCTGCCCTCATGAATTAACCTGGAAACAATTAACTTCTTCATCCACATCAACACGGTTTTCGAAAGTCATTTTCCTGCGAAACGCAGTTAGCAGAATTTACATAGGACATCTTTTACTACATGGAAGACACCCTTCCAGTAGACGCCGTAATGTTTTGGATTTTTTTCAAAGGCGTTTGACCGGTTCCCCATAATCTTCTCTTGCTTAAGCTCTCTTCTCTTGGAATTCCACATTAATATACTACGCTGGATCGAACACTTTCTACAAGGCCGCATGCAATATACTACCGCTTAACAACCACCGCTTCATCGCTCGCCAATGTAACTTCTGAAGTCCCGCAAGGCGCAGAGCCTATCACCGTTGTTGTTCCTCATCTACATAAACGATTTACCGACCAATATTACAACAAAATTACGATTATTCGCTGATGACTGCGTCATCTAAACCCATCCGCTCTCCCTCTGACAACCACTCCTTGCAACACGATCTCAACACAATTTCTACTTGGTGCGATAAATCCCTCATGCCATTAAACCTCAAAAATGCAAAGTCTTGTCATTCTCCGAAAACACACTATTGTTCAACACCGTACACAATTTAAATCAGTACAGTAATTCCCGGCCACTACGTACAAATACCTTGGTGTTCATCTGACGTCATCGTTGTCATGGGTGTCCCATATCGAATCCATCTGCTCAGACGCTTCACGCACACTCGGCTACCTCCGTCGCAACCTTAAAACCGCATCCGCCTGTTAAAAACTTGCATATCTAACGTTCGTTCGACCAAGGCTAGAATATGCATCATCAATTTGGAACCCCTCGCAATCATATCTTTCTCACGATTGGAATCGATACAAAACCGTGCCACCACCGTTTTATAACATCGCAGTACTCCCACCAGTCAGTGTGACGTCACTCAAACAGTCCATCAACCTCCCCACCCTCGCTACACGCCGCTTTATCGCTCGTTTGTGCCTTCTACACACCCTTCTATTTCCCGTCACAATCACGACATGCTATTATTGACGCCCCCACCAAGAGCTTCTGCCCGTCTTAAACCACAGTCACCCAATCTCTAGAATCAAGTGCCGTACATATCAATGAATAGTTCTTTCTTTCCTCACGCAATAGCAATTTGGAATTCCCTACCCAATGACATAGCTTCATGCCCTAACCGAAAATTATTTCGCAAAAAACTTGAAACGGCGAACCTTTCAGCCTTCACGTGATACCCCTGCCGAATCGATTGTGAAAATTATGTTGTCACGTTCTCTCTTTTTTTCTCTCTCTCTCTCTCACTCGAGTAATTATGTTTACAATAGTTTCGCTATTCCTAACTGATGTTGCTTTTATTGTAGTCTTGTTTTTGTTGTTGTTATTTTCGGTGTATATATGTATTCTTATACCTTGGCGCAAGCCCCCCCCTTATGTAATGCCTTCGGGCCTTTAAGGAGCAAATAAATGAAATGAAATGAAATGAAGTGCAATTATTGTAGTTGAGGCAAAACGTTTTATTCAGCAAAAAAAAAAAGAAGAAGGTGGGTGGCGTCCTCAGTTCAGGAAGCCGCGCGCTTCCGCAGCCAGGGTGGCCCGGTTGATCAGGCGTTGCTGGTCCTCCGGGTGCAGGCTGGTCAGTGCGCGTTCCCACCGCTCAAATTATTGTAGTTAAAACAAAAAAAATCCTTCATGGTTTTTTTTTCCTCAACTGCAATTTAATTCAGTGAAGCAACGAGTTTTCTTGTCGTTTTAATGAGGACAGTTGGCAACAAGTAGTTGTTATTGGTTGTTGCTACCGGGAACGCAAACACGGTGATGGACACCCGACAAGCACACGTAAAAACAGACATCCAGAAATTATACCGATATAAATTCATTAATTTAGTCATCAGCGAATTGACGTTCATTGCTTGACGAAGTCCTCTACACCAACATAAAAGGTTTCAACCGAATATTGAACCAGGGTAGCCAAATATTGTTGTGATCAAGGTCTTTTAGAGCTGATATCCAAGCCTTTACATAACCAACTTCTGGCGCTGTAAATGTAAGAAACCTTGTTACCTTGAGCACGTGGGAAGATCGAAATGCGGGAGCGGTTGCTCGGGCACGTACGGAATATCAGGATACGAAACATCGCGAAGCACTAGACTTTTCCGACTGAATTCGATGAACAAACAGGAAAGCCCGCCATAATTGTGAACCGGAAGTTTAAACTAACGACCCAAACAGTTTCGCAGCAGTTCACCTGTCCAAGACCTCTGAAAGTGAGGAATTCTAAGGGGTAGAACATTCTGTAGACCGTTGTGGTTATCCTGGCAAACAGTGACGTCGTCTCAGTCTTGCCGGTAGCATTTACTGTGTCCTGCGAGTCTCTATTTACCCTCTGAGTAGACGTTAACACCAACCCAGCTGTCTAGACAAATGAGCTTTTTTTCAAATTCAGGGTGGTTTGTATAAGCAGAAATATTAAAAATACAAATCAAAATATCCATTTTTGCCACTGCCGATAATTTCCATCCCTAGGGATTCTTGAGCAGTTTCAACGTCTCAACGACGGTAGCAAATAATGACCTGTCCATATAGTGCTCAATGCGCACTCGTACCCCGCGAACTATTGAAAATACAGCTTTCCCAGACAATGCGAAAGGCAACATTTCTTTTATAAAATGATCAGCGTTTGGTACACCTAAAGACAGCCGAGTTACAGTGACAATTATGTTTAAATTTCGACGCAGCCTCAGAATGAAAGATCTAAACAAACCTCGCCCTCGGAACACGGAAGTTCACGAACCTGAGGTGTTCAACGGTGATCAGCGACTCGTGGTCGGCGATCATGAACTACGCTACGGACAGAGTGTCCCCGTGCGCAGTGGGGGTGTGCGGGGCCCTACAACCACGACAGACGCCGGCGACGCAGAAATGGTTCCCGGCACACGTCGGCCCGGTCAGCACGCCGGGCGAGAACCGCAACGAAGGGGCAGACCGAGCTGCGCGCGCGCTCACCAGTCGCGGCGTGAGCCCGGACCCCCCGCCGATGGAAACGGAAGACGAGGAGGCGACGCCGCTCACCTCGTATATAAGGACACTCTGGAGTGGTACAGGGGCAACAGACAGGTGTTCCCGCCGCCCCACCACAAGCTTACGAGGAGGGAAGCAGTGAAGCTGCGACAACTACAAACGTGCGCGATGTGGACTCGGGTGATAAGCCAATCACGTGTGCCCGGACGTGTATCCGAGCGATGTGTGCGCGGTGTGTAGGAAGGACAGGGCCACGATGGCTCATATACTGTGGAACTGCAAAGTGAACGACGGTGCTACAGAGACGTTAGCGCCGCACCTAGCGGATGCCGGTGGCAAGCAAGGACTACGACGTGCAATACAGGGCCGTCCAGCAAGTGTTGGAGGCTCTCGAGCGTCAGCGGCCGAAAGCACTGTCCCCTCGGGGGCTGGGTGCGTGTAGGTAGCCGATGCCGAGGGACCGACTGACACGACGTTAGGTAGCGTCAATTTTGCCGGACAATAAAGATGTTTTATCTCTTTCTCTCTCTCTCGCAACAAAAAGCAACAATAATAGCAGTATCGCATAAACATCATCATCATAATTACAGTGGTAAGGAATCAGCCCCTTTCCCACTTCGCCTTTAAGGATACACCACGAAATGTGTGCCTGGATTAGAAGACAACACGCCGGAACTCGAAAAACACACGGATGAGACCGGACCGCATCTAATGAGAATGGACCGCATCTCACGACTCCACTTGTTTTCTGAGTAATCGCACAAAATGGCGCCAGCCTGGACGTCAGGGCTCACGTACGTCAAGGGGCGGCCGAAGGACACAGCCTGAAGACAGGCCGACAGGAAAGTGCGCGACGCCGCGCATCGTGAAGGACGTGCCGGTGGCACCGGGGCGTAAACAATGCGCGCGCGTCCCGTTGTTTCCCGGACGTCGCCGCCACTGCCGCTGACGCACCTGTCCGGTGTACCACGACGCCTTACGCATTTCCACGCAAGCAAGATTGCTATCGCGTCGCCCGCCACCGCGCGCGCGACCTAGAAAAGCCCGAGTGGCATCGATGAGACGCCAACCTTCCGAAACGCGTCCTTCGCAGATCCCAGAGGTTTTCACTGGAAACGAACAAAGGAGATGCTCGGTGTTGACGTGAGCTGTGCGCTGCGGGTGCTAACGACAGAGACCTGGTCTACTCAGTTCCTCCAAATACGAGCGGAAGTACGTGGCTCGTGCTCCCTGTTGCTTCCGTTTGTGCTGCTTCTAACTTTCGGCTCCGCCAAGTAATCTTCGTAGCTTAGTGAAACGGCAATCGAAAACAAAATATATGGCGGTTGGCAAACGGTGATCAAGGCCAAGAAATATGTACGCCATTCATTCATTTCGACCTTCGCGAAGGGGAAAACTTCACTTGAGCACGAGGTCGCGGGTTCGATTCCCGGCCGCGGCGGCCGCTTTTCTGATGGAGGCGAAAAGCAAAAATCCTCCGTCGCATGTCCCCGAGTGAGGGACACGAGTAAATGCAGAGCATTGGGATCGTTTACGTGGCGTAGGGTTGGTGGTGGTGGTGGTGGTAGTTGACGTGTCGCAGCCGCGTGTCGCGCACGAATCGAAGGGTCCGTGCCCGACGCTGACGAGCAGACGCTGCTTCTTCCTGACGAAGGCCATGGATCCGCTGCTCGACGTTGACGCTTGGCCGCGGCTTCTCGTTCACGAAGGTCGTCGTCGGCGGCACGCTTACGACGCTTGCGTTCGGCGTCGGCAGCGCGCCGCCTCGCCGCCTTGTCTTCTGCCGACGTCGACGAAGACGATGGTACGATGTCTTGTACTGGTTCCGCGACGCTGATGTTGGATTGCGTCGCGGTACTAGTTCAAGGTATTGCTTCCATCGCTTATCAACTGCGACTGCCGACGAACGCAAGAGAAGAGAGCGCAGGAGCTGACTGGAGTGGAGCCCGCGCCAATCCGCTTTATAGGGGGTGGTTGTATTGCGGTAACGTTTAGTGTTTGGGGGGTTGGTGCTATCACGTGTACACCACGCAGCTTTCACGCCGCTAGCACGCCGCTGACGACGTAGTTTGAATGAGTCAAGGATATAAGGCGCGTTCGTAGCCTTTTATTCTGTGTCGTTTTGTGGCGCAGTGGGTAGAGCCCCATGTACCTTGCGTTCCGCCCGCAGGGTCGTGGGATCGAAACCAGGCGCCGGTAACTGTTATTTCTTTTTCTTTTTATAGTGTAGGGGGAGGCTGGCTGCTGCGGACGCCGACGCACGGGTGACATCGTGAGTTATACAAATGCTCTGCATTTAAAACGCCCGTGTGTACGAGATTTCGGCCACGTTAAAGATCCCCAGGTGGTCAAAATTAATCCGGAGCCCTCCACTACGGCGCGCCTCATCGCCTGCGTTGCGTCGGTGCGTTAAACCCCGCAATCAATCAAATCAACCTTCACTTGATACGTGCACAGAGCCCTCTACAGCACCTGTACGTTTTCTCAAACGACAAACCGAAGGGATGTTTAGGCATTGTGAGGGGCTTCATTGAGTCCACAAAAGTAGGGGCCCGGCTGGTGCAGGCCCAACACTATCGCTGTTACTGCACCAACATAATCCACTGTGCCAGCAGAGTCAACGCTTCTCGAACGCAACTATCTCGATATGCATATCTTGTAGAGCTTCATACAATACTATCTAGCGAGGAATCTGGCGGTGCGACCACGTACAGCAGCCGCCCCAACTGAGATCTGTCCAAGGAGCGTATTTCTCTAACACAGATACAGCTATCAATTGCTGCGTCGACAGTCAAGGGGATTTCATTGCTGGGCATTTCAGCATTACCCTCGTGGCTCTCCGCCTGATGCGTTGCGGGATGGTGGTGCTCCTAGCCAGAGACCCGCTTCACCGCACGTGACCAACCAGTGACGTCTTATAGCTATGGGAACGCTGAGTGGAGGAAACTCCTGCTGGTTTTCTCTGGAGCTTATCTGCCAGCAGCTATCACAATCGACAGCTCTCTAAACTTCGTATTTCTGTAGCGGAAGTTGGTGATTTTCAATAGTCGTTCATTTTTCCTTGTCGCCGCTGCTGCCAACGTAATTCAACTCACAAATTTGGGTTATTTGGTGATACGAATTCGACATGGTAAAAAAACGCCACAAGACGGGGACACAAGAAGAGACAGTTACACGCTCGTTCCCGTGTAACTGTCTCTTGTGTCCCCGTCTTGTCGCACCTTTTACCATGTCGATGCCAAAGTAAGAACGTTGTGCGTGTTGTTTTTTAGATGCCTTTGAAATTGACAAAGCTTCTTGATAATTTCAGACAATAAATGCGGGGAAAGCGTACTGGGGTAGAAAAAATGCTCCGGAGAGAGTTGAAGAGTGTAGGGATAGAAAGAAATGCTCAGGAAAGAGTTGAAGAATGTGGCGTTCATCCCATTTTGGGTCATTTTAACATAATGGCCACACGTTGCTCGAAAGTCGAAGGATAAAACGAGGCGTTGAAGAAACAGAGAAAGAAAGCCCATTTATTGAGCATATTTGGGTGTTCGGAGGGTATACCCGTGGCCGCCGGTATGTGTCTCGCGGCGATAGCTTGAGTGACCGGGTGGCTTGCACGTCTGGGTCCGGGCTTCGCAGTGCCTCCTCGCACTGCTAATCGGCGGTAATTAGGGGAAAGTTATTTTTAGGGCAGGCCGGTCCAGTGTGAGGTAGATTGGCTGGGGCGGCAATCGGGGTTCGGGTATTGTGGTGGGCGAATGCGTGCTAGCTTTGCCCGTTTCGGGAAGTTGTTTGTTTGCGTAAGGCGCTTGACACGGGTTTGGTCATATGCCCATGGGTTTGGTTTGGTGATTTGTTTGGTTTGGGTTTGCTTTAGACATGAGTTTGGTTTGTCGTTTATGGTTTTGGTCATTTGGTTTGTTTCCCGCATGTGGAAAGGCGGGAAAGGCAGTAATGTGATCCGATCTAACTGCAATATAGGAGTCTCCCCTTCGCAGATCTCGCTCCGTGGTGTAGATACAGGCTAGCTCCCGCTTTTTGTGAGCTGCCATTTCGTGAGCTGCCTCGTTTTCTGTCGAGGCCAGAGTGTGCCGGTGACCAGACCATTTCTACCAAAGACGCAGGGGGATTTCTGTTCAAAATATGGAGTACTGCTTCGGATATGCAGCCGGCAGCGAAATTCGGCATTGCAGCTTTATAATCTGAGATTACTGTGATTGGAGTGAGTTTCAGTGAGAGTGCTAGCGCTGTGGGTCTTGGTTGTTGCGGCACCTAAACGGGCTGCTCCAGCATTTCCAGTGGCGGTCGCTTATGTCTCGTGATTACAGAATTATCGGGCAATTTCGCCTAACAAAAAGAGATACCTGGAAAAGCCTCGCCTTGGTGCTTTAACAACCGTTTGGTGAAAGTTTAAACCTAACATCAAAAATTGCACTACTATCACGATTTTCACGACTGATTTCACTTTGCCCATGGCTTGGCCTTTTCCAGTTGAAAGTAGGCACGTTGAGATCCCCTGTTAATAATCATATTTCTTTCAGGGCACATTCAAATATCATCACACAATTATCAAGAAGGGTTTATGAGCGACCAGCTTCCTACAAATAGTACCAATCAGAAAAGTAATGCCCAAGAAGCAGACATTGAACGGGACCCGCCGCGGTGGCTCAGTGGCTAAGGCGTTGCGCTGCTGAGCACGAGGTCGCGGGTTCGATTCCCGGCCGCGGCGGCCGCTTTTCTGATGGAGGCGAAAAGCAAAAACGCCCGTGTGTACGAGATTTCGGCGCACGGTAAGGATCCCCAGGTGGTCAAAATTAATCCGGAGCCCTCCACTACGGCGCGCCTCATCGCCTGCGTTGCGTCGGCGCGTTAAACCCTACAATCAATCAATCAAATCAGACATTGAACGGGGGCTTTCGTGATCTGCTATTTGGTTCCGCACTTGAACCCCTGGTCTTACAAATGCGATAACAGCAACTCCGACAACCGCGATTAGCGGTCTCGACGATGGGTTCGGTTCATTTTTTAACATGGTGGTATTACTGCTTCATAAGAACGCAGCATGTAAAGATGCAAGATTTTTTGCTGGGTGGGCTGCACGCGTCCACCATTGAGAGGATTTGCTGACGTTTTATAGGGGCCCGGTCTGTCAGCGTCTGAAGTAGTCACGGTGACAAAACACCGGGACCCTCGATCGCTTTTCAACTCCCTGCGCTAGACCGTAACGCGTACTAAAGGAACACGCCGGGACACTCGTTTTCCAACGTCTCGTGCTAGAACATTTCACCTCCACGGGAAAAAACGCGTACTAAAAGAACACACTGGGCAACTCGTTTTCCAACGCCTCGTGCTAGAACGCTTCGTGCTGCAAAGAGACGAGACTTTTAGAGCAAAGCTGTATGCGTCTACCCACAACGGTTTCATCTGCGGGGGCAATAGCGCCAAGGCGCCAGGGCCTAAGACGCCGAGCGCTCAGCATCGCAACCGCATTATGGCTGATAAGGTGCCTGTGAACGATGGGACCACCCACCATGTGTTCCTGGTAAAGATCATGTTTGCACATTGTCTTTGAAGGCTACTCAGGATCTAGTGACTCCCACTGGCGCTCCTCCTGCGCCCAACCACCGCGCGCCGTGTGGCAAAAAAGAGATCTTTGAATACACTTCGAGTGCATGCTCCGCCCCTCCCCAGGTTTCACGTTCGTGAAGATGGCCCGGTTTCTATTCGGAACCTCTTCCGCTGGGGCGCGTCTTTACAGTACGGCCAGAGAGGGAAGAAAATAGGATTAACCTGTGTGTACCGGCAAAGGTACTCACAAGTTGAGACAAAAGTTCCGTTTTGCTAATCGTTAAACTTCTCATATGCCTGGTTTGCAGTCTCTTTGCAGCCGTGTCGGAGGTTCGACCTTTCTTGAGTTTCGATACGCCATTACAACAGGAAATAATGCGAACTTGAAATGAAGCGTAAGGCCTTTACGCCGGAGACGGCTTCACGTCGCAATGGGCGCAAGCTGAAACTGCGTAGTTACATGGTGATCGGATGGAACCATTTGAAGAAAGGGCTATTACGACTGCTTCGCAGAACACACAGGTCTCCAGAAGTGTTACGGGTTACGGGTTACATTCGGTCGCGATGACTGGTCGTTCTGGAGTGCTGTGGGCTTCACCACAACACACCAGAAGGACAAGTCATCGCGACCGAATTCCCACAACACTCCACAACGATTAGTCATCGTGACCAAAAGTGCAAATTTGGCGAATGAGGAGGTGCAGCGTGCGATTAGATCAAAACATAGTACATGCGGTGAGACAACAGCACAAGGCGTGCATCTGCGCTGTTGTCACAGCACAGATACTGTATTGCGCTCTAATGGCATGCTGCGTGTAAGGGTTCCAGGCGCCAGCGACGCTGCAGAGTCGAACGCGTAGGAAGCGGCGGTTTCCTGAAGGGCGCATGAAGGGCATTTATAGCAGCCAGCTTGCTAGGAGCGAACGGCCTTTGGATCATGCCGCGTGCGTGGAGACGAATTGTCTTGGGCCTCAGCCGGGCTGTGGCGTTGTTTTGAACGGCGTGTTCCAAAGCACAGTACGAGCGTGGGAAGGCGTGGGTCGGATGTTCGAGGCGCTTTCCGCGGACATGGCGGCAGCTGGCTCGAAGCCCACCGCGGTTTCCATTAGCAGGTTGTAAAACCATTTGGTCCGTCGAGCGGCTGGAGACGGGGAGCGTGGAGCTGTCAACTGTGATTAGACAGTGGCCGAGTTATGGCGATAGCTTTCCTTTTGTTCGCCCGTGCGCGCGCGGAGTGGAGGCGTGCGAGGGTGCGCGCGTTGCGGCCCGGGATGGGCGCGGCAGAGGCGATGCCTGAGCCGGCCTCCGTGTCCTTTTGTCCATACGCGCTGTTTCTGGCCCACGGTCCAATTAACGGGGCATCGCCTGTCAACGGCGGAGAATCTTGGGGACGCGCCGGGTCGTTAAGGCGGATCTTAATGGGTTTCAGCTGGCTTGAGTAGCTGTCCTGTCTCGGACGAGATGCGCGGCAACAGGCGATGCAGACCGCGTTCGTGGAAGCATGTCCCTAGCGCTTGCACGTGTTTTCGTGGGTTTTTGAGTGTTTATCGTGTTTGTTTGGTTTGCTTTTGATCCTTTCCTTTTTTTTCTGGAGAGAGAGAGAGTGACCAGTGTTTGAGGGTTACTGGGGGCGTTGCCCACCGTGGTTTAGGCCCGGATTTACTAATCCATCCTATCAGGTGCCCAGGAGATACCGATTGGCCTGTGTATCGGGGGTGCGGCCTACGTAACCCATTAAAACCACGACACATGAGGTCTCGGCGTCGAATCCTCAGGGTTTTAATGTGCTATGCACGGCCGGCGTATTGCCGGGTTAGCCAGGTCAGACTAGGGAGGATCTCACCACTTGGGTAGTTTTAGGTCAGGGTTCCGTCGCTGACGGGGGTGCCGCGGGCACAAAGTCTTAGCTGACCTAGAACCCCACTTTATTTCTTACTTTGTTAACTCTATCTTCAGTCTGTAAATATCCTGTATATGTCTCTCCGTGTAAATATACAGTTTTGAAAACCCCTCCATCAACCATCGTCGTCGTGTCATCAGTGCCGCAACCATCAGGCACCAACGCAGATCATCATCATCTTCAACAACAACGAAAGAAAGAACCAAACATTTACTCTGCGCCTTCTCGTTCCGCCAAATTTGCACTTTTGGCCACGATGACTGGTCGCTGTGGAGTGTTGTGGTGAAGCCCATCGGCGGTAATTTTTAAGAGTTTATATGAGTGCTGATGCACATTTTTGTTCATCTGAACCAAGGCACACGGACGGGTTCTCGTCTGATCACACCCGCACAATGCTTGCGTCTGGCAACTCATCAAGTGCACCTTGTGGTCTCTCTACCTCACAATATGCATAACCCTAGCATTGCACAAGGAAGGCATTCATGCACACTGCGAGGAACCACCGTGGTTCGGGCTAGTTGAGCACGCTCACGATACTGAAACGCCGTCGCGCCAACTTAACACCGCCTCTGTTGGGCAGGTGGAGAAGGGGGCGACAAAGGAATATGCCCAGGGTACGGAGGGAAGACGTTTATTTTATGCGAACGTTCTAGTCACATATTTTACAGACCCAATTACATAATTTACAGTACAGGTACGTACTTCCCGTTAGGTGAAAGAGGCGATGGGGCGCCACGCGCAAGTGTGCGCGCTTCGTCGGCGCAAAGCCAGTGGGCTCTTCGGAAGAGTCAGGGCAAATTCCGGGGTGCGCGCACGTTGTGCGCGCGCGCATCGCTGTGCTGGCCAGATCGGCTCGCAGCAGCGAGGGAGACGGGGCCCATTCGCTCACAGGCGCGTACCGCACGGCGTGATCGTCGAGTGATAGGTACGGCCTTACTATATGCAAGCGTAGGGGCAACAGGAGCAGCCTTAGGCACGGGCCGCAGCCGGAAGGGCTGGTGGGCTTTCGCCGGCGCAACAGAGTTGCAGCCGTCTGGTAAAGAAAGCGTCACATACCTTCGGCCAACGCCTTCGGCGTCCTGGAAGCGTCTCCTCGAACGGCCCCCCGCGCAGGGCGCGCGTTCGCGTCCCCGGCGAGAGTCGGTTCGGGCATCGTTCAAACGGACCAATGAGGTGAGGTTAGCTCCGCTACCAGGGCGGAGCGCCCGCTGCGTGACAGTGTTTTTATCGCCGCAACGGTCTCTGCAGGCTTCACCTCACGCAAGAGTTTGAGAGACGGCTCGGCTCTACACAGTGGCGCCAAGACGAGCCGGAATTTTGGAGGAGAGAGGGGAAGAGCGCCGCGTAATGACACAAACCCAGTGATCGCGCAATGGCTAGGGCGTCAGGATCCCCACAACCTTGAGTGGGAATTGCTTTTCTTTAGAAATGCACCTATCCGAAAAGAAGGTATCAAAACATCTGCATGCATAAAATACGCCTCCCGAAAGCACCTGTAAAGACTTGCCACCACTGTTTCGCCTTCCAAGGAGACCACCAGCGTAAAACGTACTGCTCAGTCACTTTTCATTCGTGATGCCAAAAAGAACTTCGAAGCAACGCCAAAGCTAGACAGGCTGCCCTGGACGCGTGAAAGTCTGCAGAATACATCAAAGGAAACCGCATAATGAAGAAAGAGAGAGAGAGAGAGAACAACTTTATTAAGAGAGAACAACTTTATTACTGAAGAAAGAAAGTTAAGTTCCCGACGGCGGGGTAGTAGTACTATTAGTACAGTAAAAGCTCGTTAATTCGAACTCTGTTAATTCGAAATTACAACTAATTCGAACTGACGCCCTGGTCCGGGCACAGCCCTGGATATTTCAATGGGGAAATTCTCCCGATAATTCGAACGCGTCGGTACCCAGGACGGCCCATTCAAACTGGGAACCCCTGGTTTCCATCACTCCTCGCAGAAGACGGCACAGAAGTCAACCCAAAATTAGAGTAATCAAACGATTACTCTTAATTTTGATTGCCTCGACCCTGCCATGCAAATAAACGTGTTTTGGAGCATAAACAGCGTCATTATTATGAAATTACGGCTTGCTGCTCGTATGAGTGTCTGTCGGTGCCTGTTTCTGCCCTATAACTAACTGACAGATCAATTAATTTCGCTCGCTTTTCGAGCTCCATGAACATTATTTACGCCATCACCTGCAACGTGTAGTAGCCCCTAATTCGCGATAACGAGTCCAGAGGTGGCCTCTTTATGTTCTTCCCGCGCAGTGTGGCGCGATGTCCATTCATTCTAGCGCCCGCCCGCGAATTCGAACTCCGCGTAATTCGAACAATTTCATGGTCCCCTTCGAGTTCGAATTAAAGAGATTTTACTGTAGTAGTATGCATTGTTGGATGAGGCGGACTTCGCCTTGCATAACAGCGGCAATTGCTCCACCTAATCGTCCTCAACATTAAATCAGAGACACGCAATGTCACCACACCTCACTTATTCCTATTATAACAGAGACGCACGATATTACCACACCTTACTAAGTCCTGTGTTGGCGCAAGGGCTATGAGATCCCTTATCATGATAAAGAAAAACAAAGGTGGCTCCTTGTTTCAAGGACACAGTTACGTCAAAATAAAACGATAACATGGCTGGAGCACGAGAAAGCACATTGTGGCAAAATGTAAAGCTGAGAGCATGCTGGATGAGGCAATGCTTCGTAGCACGGAAAAAGCGTGCCAGCACGCGAAGGTCGGGCACATTCCTTAGCGTGAAGGTTTGCGGCAACCATGGGACTTTCCATTGGTCCTTCGTGATTACAATATGCGCTCAACGCAAAGCTGCGAAGGTAATGTCTGAAGCGCTTCAAGCGGCGTCTTTACTTACTTCGTTTTGTTTCAGTTCAAATATGACCTCATCGGCACAACACTTATGCAACTTTGAACGCTAACTCCAGTCAAATAGCTTATGCACCGGAGAAAACACAGGAGGAAAGACGACTGATCTGCTACTTCCCGTGTTTAGCTTGCCCCGCGATGTGTAAAGCTCGCGCGATGGGCTGCGGCGTATCACATCAAGTGACTATGAAATATTTTTGTTGAACTGGAAGTGGAAGTGTTTGAAATAAAAATAGCCTCATTTGGCTAGAAGAATGACTTACTTCTTTGCGTACCGGGATGCTCTCTGCCGAATAAACTACAAGATATTTATGGAAATGTTCCGCCTTCTCTTTAGCAAGTACTTCGGTGCGGCCCCTTTTGGGAGGCCGATCGTTGGGAAGGGGGAAGATTTAGAAAATATCATGCAATATTGAAAACTTAAAGCCGTTCCACTCAATGTGAAAGCTGTCGGAAGTGCCGATCAGTGATTCCCCATAATGGGCTGTAGCGCTGTTATCCTGCTCAATCCTGCATTTCAAATTTCCCGCCTTGGACGTGCTCGCGCGCCCCTTGCCTGAAACTGCGCCAGCGGGAGTTGTGTTCATTACGCTCTTGCTTTACTTTCGTATGTTGGAGCTGTTTTGCGTCGTTTCGAATGCGTAATTTTTTGTGGCGTGGGCTACACTGGCCGAGGTTGAGCAATTTCGCGTGGCTCCTGGAGAGCCGGGCTGCGCGTGCGCGAGTAACAGTCGCACGGCGCACAGAACGTTGCTCGCTGCCCCGCGCCTCTCACACACCCCACGCGTCCACCGTCTTCGCCGACCTCCGTTCCGCACGTGGCGGCCCGGTCCACTTGATGATCATGCGAGGGGTGGCCGGGTGTGGAACCGATGGCTCGTGCGTCGCAGCAACACCGCCGTGCGCCTGTGGAACCAGCTGAGCTCTGGGGTGATTGGAACGCTGCGCCGGAGCCGCTTGATACATGCGTCACATAATGCGTACACCGTGTGTGTGTCATTGAAGCAGCGGTAAGCATGATAATCGAGCTAATCCTGGACAACCGGAAAAGCTAACAATAACCAGCCGAACCTTAGTTCACGCTACGTATCTCCTGGCATAGCCGAGCTAAGCCACTGCTATTTTTTTGCTTGCGTGGCTGGAGCCTTTCTGCGTCATTTCGAACGCACCATTTTTTTTTTTCTTGCGCGGCTGGAGCCTTTCGGCGTCATTTCGAACACGGCATTTCTGTCTTGCGCGGCCGCTTTTTTCGCTTACTATCGTAAAACCCAATGAAACGATTGTTCCTAACTAAGCGAACGCGGCGGCTGCCGGTTATATAGACAGATTTTGCCTGAAATATTCCTGCAGTTTTCTTTGCGCTAAATACCGGGGCGATGTATGACAAGCGTCAGCGGTTCACAAGGTTTGAACGGTTATGACTATTTAAACCACGTGGTTTTCGAAGCCTCAGTGTGGCTTCCTGACGCCGGTATACAGAAGGATACTTGGGTCCGTTACCTCGCTGCACCACCTGATTCCGGCAGTCGCATCGACCGTTGAGCTAAGACGACAAGGCGAGCCCATAAAGTGCTCTGCACTTAAAAGCAGGAGACTGGGGTTCTTTCTCCTCTAAGCTTACCCTGATAGTCAGAGTGGTCCCAGAGATCCCTGCCTGGTAAACAGACCAGGGAGCCCATCCACCGGAGCTTGACCACGATTCCGACGGCCACCGTTTGCGGTTTCTACCTTGCATTTTAAAACTCCTAGCCACGGTAGAAAACAGCGTGGGTATGGAAGCTCGGGGTCCGCCGTGTCGCCATTACCGTCACCAAGATTACTCAAGGTGCCCCGTGCGGGTTTAAGGCACACTTTACACAAGATGTGTCCGGCGTTACTTAACTATAAATCACGTGGTACAAATCCACCGTGGAAAGGATGAAATGCGGCCGCTGTGAACTAAAGCAACAAACAGTGAGGGAGCAAGACGTGTGGCCAGAAATACCGTATTTTAGCGATTCTAAGCACCCCCCCCCCCTTATTTTAGGCACCTCGCTCCCCCCTACTTTCAGGGGAAAAAATTGGAAAAAAGTTTGCTTGCGAATCTAAGAACCTCCTTTTCTGCGAGGAAGCGCGCCTACCCCAAGGCTAAACAGTTAATACGGTCGCCAACTGCGCTTTCTCGCTCTGTTATTGAGCCTTTCAGTGCACTTGAGGCATTTAAAACATATGTTTGATGGAGCAAAAGACATGTAACCTGCTGTGAGATACTCAGAGTAGCGGCTCAAGCGGTGCCACACACTCGAGTGCTGGAGAGAGTGACCGAGAATCAGACGTAAGCGGTAAGTTTACCGTCTTGGCTTACTTTTTTTATTTTTTCTGTACGAAACATTATTCCTTGCGCCTTTGCCACCTGACTACTGCAGCGAAAGTGTGTGTGTACGTGGGGAGACGTCATTTTACATTTTTCGAATCTAAGCACCCCCCCTGCCCCCCTGACTTTGGGCATTGCGATCTTGGAAAAATGGGGTGCTTATAATCGCGTAAATACGCGTGTTGATCACCGAACGGTGATCGGCCTGCGGAGCAAGCGTGTACTCACTTGTAATGTAAAATATCTGGCTCTTCAGAAACCCGCACTTCGCACATTGCACACAGGTGTCATCAAGCTGGGACTTTGCGTCGGGTGAATTGATTAGCGGTGAATTTGTCTTTCGAAGGCGAAAAGAGCCAAAAACAGTCACGGGCAGGCGTGGTTGAGCTCCTCGCCCGAACAAGCTGAAGAGAACCGGCGCGGCGACCCGAAGCCCCTACACGTTCTCGGAGAACACACGGCGCTCCCGAATCCACCCTTCAGCTTCCCAGAAGAACGGTATTCCGAAGGGATTGATGGGGCAGACGCTGAAAACGCCGTAGAAGCGCCTACCTTTAAAAAAATAAACATTCAAAACGAGTTTTTGTACGAGAACGACGTCAACGAAGCGGAAGCGTACAGCAACTCGGCACCATACTGGGTTGATGAAGTTATTGTTGCAACGGTAAATTTATATAGAGCGGCACACAACACTAGATGAGTAACAAATAACGTCGCAAGGAAGATATTACCGGACAACCAAAACCTATCATGACGGCGCTACGTGCGTCATTCAGTAATTTGAAACTTCTCTTTCGGTGGCTCGTTTCGGGAACTTTTGCGCGACAGTTCTAATAGAGGACAGCTACGAAGCTCCATCAGCCAAATAGCTGCATTAGTTAATTAATTCTTCCTGCGCAGATAATCGGTGGTCCTACTCCGTGGTGGGGACAGAGGCGACCAGCTTAAAATTTGGGGGATCCGATTTCGCCCGCTGGGTTACGATGCTCAATCGTGGAAAATAAACATAGTAAGCGAAAATCAGGATAACAGCCAGGAATGCCCGAAAGTGCCGACGCTGATTCACAATGCGTGCGCGCAAAGCAGCTTCGTTCTTCTCCAATCCAAAGAAATCGAAGCCGGTACTACGTATCGATCTCACACTGCACACCACTTTCGCATCCTCATATTCAAGCTGCATATAACCACGCAGTTGTTTCCATAGCTACTACTGCATTTTTTGAAGGAAGGATTGACTTAAAAAGCATTGCCTTTACGTCACAAAAACAAGTGTAGACCCGTACAACGTGTTGGCTGCCACTACTCCTGAGAGAGAGAGAGAGAAAACATATTTATTTGTCCTGCAAACGCGACGCGGCCTCACGTCGTGTCAGCCGGCCACTCGGCTTCCGTCACCCACTCATGCCTACCCCCGGGTGGGGGGTGACACTTTCGGGCGTTGAAGCTCGTAGGCGTCCGACACTTGCTGGACGGCCATGTGTTGTATGACGTAGTCCTTTGCACGCCGCCGTCTGACAAGGTACGGCGGGGAACGTCTCTGCCTGCACTGGCCTCGCTCGGGTGTCTTCTGCAGTCCCACAGAGTGTGGGCCGCCGTGGCCCTGTCCTTCTTGCACACGGACACACACATCACTGGGGTACACCTCCGGGCATATGTGTTTAGCTATTACTGGCGTCATCAGCGCACGTGTTTGCAGCTGCCTAAACACCACTGCTTCGCGTCGCGTCAGCTTAGGGTGGGGTGGGGGTAGCGTCACGGCGGTTAGTCCGGTACCACTCCAGGGTGTCCTGGTAGGTGGTGAGTGGCACACCTCGTCGTCTTCCTCAGCCCGCAAGTTGGGGGCTCGGGCTCGCGCCGCGGCTGGTGAACGCGCGTGCCGCCGGTCCGCCTCCTCCGTTGCGGTTCTCGCCCGTGCTCAACGGGCCGGCGTGCGCCGGGAACCACTTAATAGTCAACCGATGATCGTCTGGGGTGTAGGGCCCGCACACCCTCACAACACTGAGGGAGACACTATTCGTAGCGTAGTGCGAGATCGCCTGTCTAGCGTCACTGATGACTGTGGTGCACTCTGGGTTCGTAAGGGCTAATGCGATCGCCATCTCTTCGGCTTGGTCCGTGCTCTTGGCCCTGACGCTGCCGGCCGTGTACAGCGCCCCGGTGGTGGCTGCTACCACCGCCGCGGCGTACGTGTTGGGCCGGTCCGGGTACTTGGCTACGTCCACGTAGTATGCTCCGGTGTCCATCGCGTGTGTCGCCGTGAGTGCCTTGGCTCTGGCGAGCCGTCGTTCCTGATTGTGCTCAGGATGCATGTGCCGGGGGATGGGTGGCACGTGGAGGTTGCGGAGCAGGTCCCGCGGGAGCGAGGCTCGCTCCGCGCCGTCCTGCGTTCCTTGTCCCTGGTGCCCGAGCCGCTGTAGGATCGCGCGTCCCGCTCTCGTTTGCCTTAGTCTCGTTAGCTGTGCCGTGCGCTGGGCCTCGGCTATCTCGTCAAGAGTGTTTGTGAACTCCCAGCTCGAGGAGCTTGTCCGTGCTGGTGTGCGTGTATAGCCCGAGTGCCGCCTTATACGCCTTGCGGATGATGGCGTCGAGCTTTTTGCGCTCCGCCGCCTTCCAGTTGTGGAAAGCCGCTACATAGGCTACGTGACTGACTGCGAATGACTGGACGAGCCGGAGCAGACTTGCTTCCTTCATCCCCGCATGCCTGGTGGACACTCTCCGGATGAGCCTAGTGGCCGTTTCCATCTTAGTTTCCAGCTTCCTGATTGCGAGGCCGTTGTGCCTGAGCGCGTCTATGTGGAGGCCGAGGACCCTCAGGGTCTTAACGTGTGGGATGGCCGTGCCGTCCCGCGTTCTCAGGGTGATGTCCGGGGTTGTACCCTTGCACCTTCCGTTGGGTGGCAGAATTAGGAGCTCCGACTTTGCAGGCGAGCAGCTACTCTGAGAATCATTAGAATTGCATATCTCGGTATTACCGGTATGAGTCACACATTTTATACACTTTGTACACACGATTGCCCACATTTTGTACACTTTTAGCTCTCGCTGTACTCCCCAACGAGAGCGAGCCTGTGACAACACAACGACCCAGGCTTTTGCGGCGCAACTTCATTCACAAAGCTTAGTAAACCGTGAAAGGCTTCCCGTGAAAGGTGGGGCGAGTAGCCCGCCTGTTTTCTCTGAAAATTCGGTGCCCTTCCTCCCTGTGAAGAATGACCAGCGAGGCAGCTTGGCGAAAACAAAATACGGTTGGTGGTAATTAGCGATTGAGCATCCTTTCTAAGGAATTATAGCAATTAAACTTGGATGGACCAGAGTTTTATTCAACCGCATAGTTGACAGCAAACTGAAATTCACAATATTTCCAACTTGAGTGTTAACTACGTAAGTATGACAAGTAAATAAAACTCGACGTAAAATTAGAGTCGTCTAAGCGGCTAATTGTGACATTTCTATTTTTTCTGGGGGGGGGGGGATAGTTTTCATTGAACAAGAGTTACGGTCGTTTTCTTAGAGCGTACTTCTTGCGATGGCGGTGTATTGACTGCAGACGGTAGTTCTGTAACGTTTACAATTGTGTTATAAGCTGACTAATTGCGCCAAGTAATTGAAACTCAATGTGATGTTAGTGTCGTCCTAGCGACCAATTTCAATCGATTTTTTTCGAGATGCCTACATTAGATTGTGAGCTACATATATTCCTCATAAAGTTGGATTTGCCGCAAGAAATCCTTTGTCGACGTGACTGCGTACGCGCACGAAAATACTGTCGAACACTATCCATAGACACAGCCTCTACGCCGATGACATATCTTTTGGACGTCGAGAAAGCACCCTAGCGAGAAGAGCCCAAATTGTCATCGATGAGGAGAAAGTGCTCCCTAACTAAATCCGAACTTCTCGTGCTTCCAGCCAAGCGAGTCTTCAAGCCACCCTCAAACATAACAATCCGTATCGGCGAAACGGATGTACCGGCTGCACCCATCATAAAGAAATTGGGATTAATTATCCAAATCAATCGAGCCAACACTCGCTTCATGGTGCAACTAGCTACTCAACTCAACCAGCCAATTGGGCTAATAGGGTGTGTAGCAGCCCTGAATAAAGGACCTGAAGAAGCCGAAAGAGTCCGACTAATTCAAACATTCGTAATCAGCCGTATTACGTACTCCCTACCATACATTAATCCATAGCAGATCGAACTTAACGAAGTCAATTTCATTCTGCGTAAAGAAGGCAGCCCTACAAGTACTCCATAGCACTTGCACTCCAAGATTAGAACAGTTTGGCGTCTACAATACAGTCGAGGAAATAATAGAAGCCCAGTGGTTCAATCAGCTAGCGCGACTGTCGGCATCCCCTACCGGCCAACAAATCATGCACAGACTGAATCGGCGACCCCCGCTGATTACCGAAACCAGATTCCAATCCCTCATGTAATTCATGCTCAACTTCTCAATCGCCCTCTTCCGCCAAACATGCACCTGGAACATAATCAAAAGAGCAGGGAACAACGAGCCCGAGCTCTAACCAAGAAATACCCAGTGAACCCACGCATGGTATGCGTAGACGCGGCCGACTATAGGCAACCTTACGCGTACGCTGTAACGGTCCTATATGACCCGAACATTCCACCCATCAATTTTTTTTGCTTTACGTTCCCGCAATTCGGCACTGCAGAAAAGGTGGCAAGTGCACTGGCACTAGCTCACCGGCCGACCGCTGCGATCATATTTTCAGATTCGAAAACGGCCATTGAAAACTTTTCGAAAAGGACCATTCCCCCTCAGACACTAAACGCCTTGTCCAAAAACCTTGAAACTACCACCGAGGGGAACTGATCTGGATTCTTGTCCATACAGTGCTGGGAGGTAACGAAGCGGTCAACGAAGCGCCTGGAGAGGCCACGACCCGAGCAGGACCAAGCCTCGTCCCCTTGGCCCGATTAAGCTATCAACAAACCACCGTACGCTACCGCCTCTCCCCCGGCGAATGTATCCGCCCGCACATCGGGATATTACTAACGCCAAGAACGTCCGTGGCGCCTACTACAGACAAACACACTGCCATGTCACTCCATACGGCACCATATTCACCCGACTTTATATACGTCACCTAACTGCCTTGACTGTGGTGCGGAGGACACCGTCACCCGTCTCTTATGGGCATACCGTGAAGCAGCTCGGACCTGCAGGCTCAGAAGAGGCTCGCGGAGCGAGGTGCCATGGTCACCGGCAGGCCGCGCCTGTCGGTTGCCCAATGCACTTAATCAGACGTTTAAATAAAGTTTTCTCTCTCTCTCTCTCTCCCTCCCTCCCCCCTCTCTCTCTCTCCATCTTTCTTAATTTTTATAATAATAAATACCATAATATTTTTGTTTTAACAGGAAGATGAAAGCCTTAAATATCAGAGCATTTGTAAATAAACCTCTGAAGGTACGATTAAAAAACATATTGAAGGACATATGGTGCCCGAGGTTTTTAAAACACTCTAATTTCAGCTAGTAAATTTAATAAGATGAATCACCGCATTGCCACAAATCGTAAGCCTTGTTTCAGTTTCGATGTTGGTAAAATTTTTGCTTTGCATTAAAAAATTAGCAGTGGCTTAGCTCGGCTATGCCAGGATATACATAGCGTGAGCTAATGTTCAGCTGGTTAATCTTAATTTAACAACGTATGGGTACGAGCTAGTTGGTACTCCATCTAAACACCGTAGAGCGCAGTAGGCAAGACAACGGACGAAGAGGACACGGACGAGCGCTAAGCGTTAGCGCTCGTCCGTGTCCCCTTCGTCCTTTGTCTTGCCTACTGCGCTCTACGGTGGTTAATCTTAGCTTTCCTGGTTGTCTAGGATTAGCTTGATTATCATGCTTACTGCTGCTTCAATGACACACACACGGTATACGCATTATGCGACACGTATATTTACCATGCGGCTCCGGCGCAGCGTGACCAATCGCCCCAGAGCTAGGCTGGTTCCACAGGCGCACGCCGGTGTTGCTGCGACGCACGAGCCATCGGTTCCCCACCCGGCCACCCCTCGCATGATCATCAAGTGGACCGGGCCGCCAAGTGCGGAACGGAGGTCGGCGAAGACGCTGTGCGCGTGGTGTGTGTGAGAGACGCCGGGCAGCGAGGAACGTTCTGTGCGCCGTGTGACGTCACTGCTCCTCGCGCATGCGCCACACGGCTCTCCAGGAGCCACACAAAACTGCTCAGCTTCGGCCAGTGTAGCTCACGCTGCAAAAAATTAGCGAAGCTTCCACTAAGTCGTGCACGGCTTGCTCCATAGCGAAGCTGCCGGATTTCTTTCTCCGTGCGCACGGAAGGACACATTATTTTGCATTTGTGCAAGTTTGGCATTGTTTATTTACATGTTCCGTGGTCGCTTTGCTCTGTGCTAGTAGTAGCCGTCGTCATATGCATCGATATCGTCGTTTTTTTTTCCTCATGCCAAGCATTACATGCGTGGTAGCGCTTGACGACAGCTGGGCGCAGCGGTGGCGCGTACGTGCACGACGCATGTGCGGAGTTCGTAGAGTCGCGTCGAGGTTCCGTGCAGCAGGTGTTGCGCCAGCTGTGGCGTAATTGGTTGATGGGCAACGCGAGGCGCTCCTCGGGTTTTTGCCTTCTTTTTTATTTTTTGCTCAAACCACTGCGCGTTCCTGGGATGCTCAGCTGTCACCGCGAGGCACGCGTTCACAAGCGATCGGCATTTTCCTGGTATTTTTAACGCTTTACGCGTTACGCCCCGCACATTACGTACAGCTACAGCAGCTACGCTGTTAAAATATGTTGGCAAGTCCTCTACTCCGCAGCTAATTTCCAAACGCTTCCCAGCCCAGCGCTCCCCACGTGACATGTGTGATGCCACTATGCGCGATGCAGAAGGTTGTCATAGGCTGCGCCCCAACGCTGAACTGACATAAAGGACCTGAACTAACAGAGACAACGGATATTATTGATCTTCGTAAACGTATTTTAATTAAAAATTGAAATAACAGGTACGCCAGATGTGGCTCGAACCCAAACCCGCCGTGGCACCAACCAGTATACTAATCTACATCGTCGGCGAAAGGGATCTCGATTCCTTCGTCGCTGACTACCATCTGCGCCTATTGAGCCACAAGTCCTCGACGACAGTTACTGAGCTGGCTGGACTGCGTGCTGCTTTTCAGTATATTCTCAAGCAGCCGGCCAATCAATGGGCTGTTTTTGCAGACTCCAGGTCAGCACTCGAGAGCTTAAAATCGCTCCCAAAAGAACAGCTGGCTTGGGAAATCAATCTTTTGCACTTACAAGCCATACAAAGGGGACACAGCGTAGATATGCAGTGGCTTCCTGCCCACTGCGGGGTTGCCGGCAACGACGCAGCTGACAAAGCCGCCTCATCTGAACAGTCCCTGCACTCAAGCTCTACCGATCAGTTTAACGAGAAAGGATGCGGCAATACTCGCCTCATCAACCGCATGGAAAGCGCAGATGTCAATCTGAACTGACGCAAGGTAGCAGCAATACGCACCTCTTCAAGCAATTGACCCTACCTGCACAATGCCACTTGGGCTCAGCAAGAGCGAGGAAGCTTTTCTGCATAGGCTGCGCTTGAATGTGGTCTACACGGGACATTATTTATACCAAATCCAGAAGGCATCTTCACCTTTTTGTTCCACGTGTGGCTCACGAGAAGACATTCGTCATGTTATATGCGTGTGCCCAAAGTACACCGTTCACAGACAGAAACTAATATTATCTTTGTGCAGTCAGCTTGGTGCGGGACTTGAACTGAGGGCTGTTTTGGGACCTTGGTCGGATCACAGTCAGGCTGCACGTGCAATGAAAGCTCTCTTGGAGTTTCTTCGGAGCACATAACTGGACAGAGTTTTGTGATTGAAAACTTTCGGCGCATCAAATGACATCTTTTCATTTTTGTAGTTTTTATTTGTTTTTGCTTTGTTTCTCTTCTTCTATCATCTAGCGCAGCAAGCCAGCGCAACGGCTCGGCTAACGTCGCTCGTCTTCATTAAAGTTTCTCTCTCTCTCTCTCTCTCTCTCTCTCTCTCTCTCTCTCTCTCTCTCTCTCTCTCTCTCTCTCTCGAGGCAAAAACCGGCCGGAGGGCGCTGTCGCTCCCAGACACGTTCTTTGGATTTCAGCGATGAAAATGTTTTTTTTTTCTTTCACTCTCACTCGCTCGCTCACTTAGTGAAGCCACGGAGGCTGATCGGCGGACTCCTTTCAGCCGCAGTTGCTCAAAAGAATGGCGCGCGAGGTGGCACCACACATGTCACGTTGGGGAGCTGGGCAGCTAAGCGTTTGGAAATAATACTCCGCATGGGCACCGAGACGCATCCACCGAACGCCCCGCGCTGTCGTGAGAAAGCAAAGCTTTACTACTTTCGTCCAGCGGTTTCCCCGCGAATATGCAAGTTCACCGTTTGACCGCAGACACCCCCTGCGACCCACCCCTAGAAGCGCATCGTATGATTCTCCTGGCCCGCTTTCAGCGCTGCGCACAAGGCCCCGTTTTCAGTCGCTCCCCTCAACTATCGGCGGCGGCCGCCGCGGCTGCGGGCCCTCAGCTGATCGGCAGCCGACCAACTTCGCCGCCTCCCACGCATGCGCCGCTGGGTCATCTCGGGCTACGTGACTCGTCTTGCGCCGCGTTCTTACTGAATGAAAGCGAGGCCTGGCGTAGTCCTTTGAGCGTTGCACGGGACCGAACGGCTTTGAGCCGTGGTCGGCAACACAGCTACATCAAAGGTTAACAAAGCGAAACCAAGACTCAACCAGAATCAGCCAAGCTTTTGCTTTGCATATCCAAGGTTAACTTAGCTAACCGCAGCTATTCTTTTTACGGGTGGTTCTTAAAGGGGCACTGACACAAAATTTTGAAGGCGAGATAACTTCGGAGATAGATTGGTGGGAACACATATACATCATCTGCAAAATATCAGCGGTGAATACAGCCTAGAACATATTTAAAATCAATTTTGAAGTGTGCGAAACGCAACCGAGCGGCCAGCAGAGGACCACGCGCAAGTGTAAATAAACAACATCCAAACACGTCACGAGTTTGTGTTTGCCGCTTCCGCACTGCCGGCTCGCCGCTCCAATCGGAGGGCCGGAGGGCGGAGCTTCTGCTCTCGAGAACGAACGACCCGATCGTTGGCGGCGGAGGCGCCGTGATTTCGTCAGCTCATCGGGCAGCTGGCCGCGACCAAAGTTCTACAGCGATTCCAGGCACTCTGTTTCTATTACTGTTTATTACCATTGGATGCGGAAACGCTCCGGAGGCACGAAAAGCCCACTGAGCTAGCCGCACGGTCGCTGTGCAGGCGGCGGCCACGGCCGCGAAGTGGCCCACGCCGGCGCAGGTAGCTCGAGTGATAGCTTGTTACCGCTGCACGAAATTGTCCCCAAGTCCCGACCATGGTGGCTTACATGAGAAAGGAGCTAATGATGCCATGGCGGGTTGCATTAAAAATTGTCATCTGCACCGCTTACGAGAGCGGCACTCGAATATCCGCCGCAGTGCTAAGCCGAACACATCTGTAGGCGGACCTGTAGGCAGACCGGCCGGCTGCTCCCAGCGCGCGTCTTGCCACCCACCGTCTCGAGCGGCGCGCGTCGTTCGTTAGCCGCGGTAGCATTTGCACTCGCAGCGCCTGCGTCACATCCACGGTCGCTTTTTAATTAGGCGCCTCACGAGATCAGTACGGGGGGCATTCGCAGAAACTGCCGTCGATGCGGATTCGACAGTGCTACGGCGGCTCTGCTCTGTAACTGTGATATCCCTCCGACGGTCACGTGGTCGCTTTGTTCACACAAAATCCACAAAATCCATCGTTTCGCGGCACTCGCTGAAACCGAAACTGCGACTGGCCGCATTGAAAATGCCTCTAATTAAACAACCGTCGCACGCTGAAGCAAATGAGGTTTCTACGGGTTATAAGTAGGTCACTAGCTACTTATCGCAACAAAAAAAACACGATGCAAAATTTTTGTGTCAGTGCCCCTTTAAAGGAGTAGTAACACGAAATTTCAACGCTGAGATAACTACGTAAAATGATTCCTTTTTATGAGGAGATATCTCCAAGCAAGTTTCAACAGGGGCTGTTTAGTATAGCATACCTAGTTAAATCTATTTTAATTTCTACCCGCACGAGAAAGCCCAGAGCGGGCCAGCATGACATCATCTGATCCTTGTTCCAAACTGCCGACGTGGGGGCTCCCGTGACGTAGCCGACGCACCGGCTGCGGTTGGCGCGCGCTGCTACACCGTGTGCACACGTCATGGCTTTGAAACTGACGTCATGCTGCCCGGGAGCGCGGGGATGGTGAAGACCTCGGCCGGCCGGGGCGAGTGCGTGCGCGCGTCCAGACCGGCAGCGGTGCGACAAGAATGGTGACGTCACGAGCGCCCTCCTGTCATGGCGGCCTCTCGGCGTTCGTTTTGTCGAAAACGAAACTGACACGAATAAACGACGCAAATTCACTTCAGTTCCACCACAGCGCTGTCCTCTTTGAACATCAACCAGCGCAGCGTATACTCAAACACCAACGGGCTCTGTTGGATTGTATTTCTGCCAGTCACTGCACCTTTGATTTCAACTATCGTTCATTACCCCGGCCCTTATTGTGAGCAAAATGAGAAAAGTAACTTCCCCGTGGCAAGAAAGCAAGCACTTCAAATTTCAATGCCCCATTCTAATGCTTGAGGGCCCCACTAACAACCAAGAGGTGACTAAGAGCCAGATTTCCTTTACGCGCATAAACAGGTTTTTCGCTCAAAATTCCGAATTCCGAACTCAGGAACCCAGTGGAACCACTTTAGGAAAGCGATATTTCGCACGGAGCAGAGAGTCGACTTGGACACTGAACGCTGTAAAGATAACGTTTTTGCGTTACTCGCTGCCAAAAGTTACCACCCATACATTTCCATGGGATAGTTTCCTTGGCTCTGGAACGTAGAAGAGTTAGGTTCAAAACCTGAAACTCAACGCAATGTAAGCTTTCACCCTCAGTATTTGTACTGCCAAAATTCTTTAAATTACGCTAAATACCTCTAGGGTAATTACTCATGAAAGAGTTGCTGTGAGCCGGAAAGCTGCACCTGATTACGCAAAATGTAATCACGTTAGCCGTGTAGGTTAGCCTTGTAGTTTACTACAAGCGCAATTTGAGTGCTCCTAACGCAATTAGCTACGTCGATTCCATATCTTTTAACCTCATGTTGTCGCTGAACGCAATACATGTGAAAATGAGGTAAATATCATCTGAATACTCTTATACACAATTCATTGCATACAGGTTGAAAACTGAACTTTACACATTGTGATGTCTCCATTTAAAGACACTCCTCAATTCAATGTGCAAGTAAAGGAGCAAATACTGCGAGGTGTTTATTGTGGGAGGGAGTAATTTGCTTTTGCGGTGACGAAGGTGTTCGTTATGTGCGATCACGACACAGCCTAGAACACTTTACAGTGTTGAATGCAGAGCTTGTTTTCAGTTCATTGATGTCGATGTCAATGTTCACGCAATTGTCGTTCCCCTGCATGGTTACTGAGCCCCTTAGGATAGTAATGAGGCAAAGAAAAGCTTATGTGACCTCCGAAACACCAAGCGAGTGTCACGAGGAAGGCAAGAAAGGCCAAAGCCAATAACTCTTGTTAAAATACCCAGAAGTGTGGGTGAATGAAGTCCCTTTTACGAAAAGTATTCAAAACACATGCTAATTATTTCTTTCGTTTTCTGATTTGCTTCATTATAGTAATGAGTAGTACTTCGTTACAGTGATATCATCGGCGTTGTGGACGTCGAGGGCAGGGTCGGAGAGTTGGATGGAGGACACCTTACAGAGAGCGGCAGAGACCGTGCACGAGTTCGCTAAATCGTGCGGCCTCAGTTGCCTCGCCACAGAAGTCGGAGTTGCTCGTCATCAAGCCAAGAAGAAAGAAATGGGAACAAGAGAACGTCCGCATCACCATCGACGGGACGAACATAACGCCAAGCACGCAAGCACGTATCCTGGGTGTCATCTTCCAGAACAACGGCAAAGGCGGGGGCGTCGATCGCCAAAATCAAGGTTTCTACGGAACAAATTTTGAATATGATCAAAAGAGTCACAAACAGAAGACGAGGATTGAAGGAGGGACGATGCATTGACGCTTGTCTAGGCCTTCGTGACGTCGCGGCAATCGTTTACGCTGCGCCGTACCTCAATCTACTAAAAAAAGACAGGGACCAGTTGAACGTCATTATACGCAAGGCAACCAAGATGGCGCTAGGCCTGCCGAAGCATTCGTCGACGCGACAAGCTTCTCGGCATGCGAAACACAACGTCGTTGATAGAGTTGATAGAAGCTCATTGTCTAATCAAAGAGTTAGGCTCTCTCAAACGTCGGCGGGACGTCGTGTTCTAGCCAAGTTGGGCTGGCAAGAGGCAGAACCGGAAGAAAATGGGCCGTTACCCATGTTATTGGGTGCATAAAATCAATAGTAAGCCTCTGCCTCGAAACATGAGGCCGGTCATAACGACGGCCGCAGAAATATCTCGGATAGCAGCCCTTGACGGAGACTCTGGGTCAAATAGAAGAAGAGCAAGAGGAGGGTCACTCTCTTCACAGACGCTGCGTTACCCAAGTTTTTCCTCGAAAGCCACGCTGACAGTTACGACGCGGAATGTGCTCGTAACCTGCGGCCTCCATCAAGACGTCTTTTCCGGAGGTGTGGCAGAAGAGGCCGCAATAGCGCTGGCGCTCGCGCAGCCCAACGTAGGAAGAATTGTCACCGACTCCCAAAGGCGTATAACAGCTACAGAAAAGGGTGGGTGTCTCTTGCGGCACTAGGTATTCTAAACAGGAAATGCGACATATCTGAAAGGAAAGTTGAATTGATATGGACGCCGGCTCACTCTGGGCTGGAGGGCAACGAACTTGCCCACCAGTTCGCCCGAGAGATGGAACACCGGGTAGAGGAAGGTGAGCCACAGTCCATAATTAGTTATAAGGACATTACGAACCACTACAGGACGGAGAGGCGACGTTACCCCGATCCTCACAAATCGCTTAGCAGAGAACAGCAAGCGATTTACAGGCAGATACAAGCAGGATCCTTCCCGCACCCTTACCTTCAAAACAAGATGTACCCGGAAAGGTACGACAAGGAATGCAATTTTTGCAAGATTCAGTTAGGCACGCTCCAACACGTCATTGGAGTATGCGATTTCTACAAGCCAATCCCCCCACCTCTCACCTTTCCCACAACCCCAACCCCATTCATCATCCACCCTTACCGAGCGATGGGAGACCTTGTTAACGAGCCCCGCCCTGGAAGACCAGCTCGTTCTGATCTCCAGGGGCCAGGCGGCTAGAGAAGCATATGGGTCCCGTGAAGAGGGAACCACTTCCATCGACGGCGTCTAAGAAGACGTCGTAGTAGCTCGATTCAATAAAAGTGTTTCTCTCTCTCCTCTAGTACTTCGTTACTCGTTATTATTTTGCTGTTGATAGTTCGGTAGCTAAGGCATGCCGCAAGGCTCGCGCTCTTTCGCCCTTCCTTTTCGAAGTTGACATCCTTGGCCTCTCCGGAATACTAGGAAACATAAACAGCCTACACCACAGTTTGCCTGCGGACGACGTCCCACTCTGGGTCGCGGGGTAAGCGACGGGCACGCTCAAGACATCCTGCATAATGTGATGTCCGCGGTGAAAGCATACGTCGGACCGCGAGGTTGGGTTGCTCCCTCAAAAATCAGAGCTCCTGCTCTATCAACCGGCCCGGAGGTGACGCAAGGCGGCAACTTCCGAGTCACCAGTTCAACTCTACACCAGCGAGGGTCCGCTCATACAGACAGCTAGCGGAATCTGGGGTCTTGTCCTTTATTTATGATTAAGTATTCGGAATACTCGTATCGATGTTAGGCACCTAGAAATAAAACCGTTGCCGGTGGGTTCCTAAGTGAAGTTCATTTATGTGAATTACGAGAAGCGTTTTCCGAGAAGTGTACGCTGAACAGAGTTGTCATTGATGAATTAACTGGCTGTAACGAAGACGCACAAAATCTCTACTTAGCCAACCGGTAAGTGATTTTCCCTCGCGTTCTTTTGTTGGTGTCAGCCTGTGGAAACTGATATTGTTGTCTTGATTTTGTGGCTATAAAACAATAAATAGAAAAATTTGGCAACCTTCGAAATTGAGATGCGAAGACTGAGAAAACAGCGAAGCTGGTGGTCGTCTCTAGTTTAACCTGGCTTTTCTTAGATCTGACTGTAGATTGGCCACTGATGCCGCAGAGCGCACGCCGTCTCTCTCAACTACGAGAACAGCTGCACGTCATAGCTTACGTCGTCCCTAGGCACGGCCAATCCACGACGCGCGCCTCCCCACCCTAACATATGCGCCGAGACGTTCACTCCCCACACCTGTTCGTCGACTACTTGCCTCCTCGCCACTTTCCCTCACACTTCATTGTCAAGCATCATCACGCTTTTCCCTTTTCTTTACCGATTTTTGAGTGACGCCAGGCACTAATGGAACTGAAGCTTCAACAGCTCCGCTATTAAAAACATGGTTCGATCATTTCCGCCTTTCAAGCACTATAATACTTTTATGGGAATAGATCTGCCATTATCTTTATAGAACCTCTGTAAGGGATTCGCTAGTGCCCAAAGTAATTAGATATCGTTTTCGAACACTTCCGCCTTCCAAGCACTATATTACTTTCATGGGAATAGATCTGCCATAATCTTTATAGAACCTCTAAGTGATTCGTTAGTGCCCAAAGTAATGAGATATAGTTTTCGAACATTTCCGCCTTCCAAGCAATATATTACTTTCATGGGAATAGATCTGCCATTATCTTTATCTAGAACCTCTGTAAGTGATTAGTTAGTGCCCAAAGTAATGAGATATTGTTTTCGTGCGCACTTTTTGATACGAAGCTAATGCGTTATAAGTAGTTTTCGTTTCAAGCACCGACCGTCACCGGTTGTATCGCTGGCCATTATAAGAACAATTTGTTACACTCGATTGCCTTATAGCTACTGTTGTTGCTTTGCTCCACGGCCTAAGACGATTTAGCGGCCACCGTTCCGCCAGTTCACTTACGTTATTCCGCTGTATCTTTAAGAAGAGCCACCGCACCGTTTCTTCCGCCTCAACATCTTTCTATACCTTAGATCATGTATGACCGTTTTCGGCAAGGAGAAAGAAATTCGTATTATTGATGAAGCGTTGGCCCTCTGAAGTAAATAACGAGGCTCCGCAAGCACCGCTTGGTTTGGAACGCAGCAACGGTCGGCCGGCCTCCAAGGTCGCGACGAGCGCCCGCGTAACATTGTGCCCTGCCGGAGGTATCCAGACGATCTCGCACGCGCGCCTATGCTCTGCCAGAAACGCTGACGCACGAATTGGACAGACAGAACCAGTGGGCGTGGTTGTCAAGGAAGTCTTTGCGAGCCACCCAGTCACGCTTCACTGCTCTTCAGTGCAGCCAATTCTTGTAGAAGGATGCTATAAATACGGAGGTTGAGGCACGCGGCCGCAACGATGAACGCCAGCGCGCCTGCCAGTCTCATGAGCGCTACGTCCTCCTGGCGGACCCCCGCACGCGGACATGGTTCCTAATGGGAAGCCCCGTCCCTGTGGTGACGCTGATCGGCTTCTACCTGCTCCTGGCCACGAGACTGGGGCCTCGGTGGATGCGGGACCGAGAGCCGTTCAACATCCGCGGACTGGTGGTCGCCTACAACGTGCTCATGGTGGCACTAAGCGGTTACTTCATCTACTTCGCCATCGCTTACGCCGGCATGCGGAGACCGGGACAGAGCCTCTTGTGCTGGGCCACCGACCCGAGTCCATCAGCCGAAAACATGTTTTTCCTCACGCGCGCCTGGTACTACATGCTCATGAAGCTCGGCGAGATGCTGGATACGGTGTTCTTCGTGTTGCGCAAGAAAACCAATCACCTGAGCTTCTTGCACCTGCTCCACCACTCGCTCGCCCTGTGGTCGGTCTGGCTGGTGCTCACGCTGGGGATCACCGGTCACGTGTTTCTCCTTCCCACTGCTCAACTCGGCTGTTCACGTGGTCATGTACGGTTACTACGCCCTGGCCGCTATGGGCCCAGCGCTCCGGCCCAGCCTCTGGTGGAAAAAGTACGTGACGTTCTTCCCAGATCGCCCAGTTCGGTGCGCTTACCCTGCACGCGTTCATACCGGCGGTGGTGGACTGCGGAGTGCCCAAGGTACTGGCACTGGTTGGTACCTTGAAGGAGTCCTCTTCGCAGCACTGTTTTCTGAATTTATATCAACTGCGTACGTTCACAAAAAGTCTTTCGAGTGACGCTGCTTCTGGGCGCACAGCGGCCGCGTTTCCACATTGAGATGGTTCGCCGGGATGCCAAAACAAGTACAAATGAACTTCTGTAGCGGAGTGCATATTATGAAACGTAGGCTTCCCTTCCGGCTCACAGTTATAGGCCTCACAATAGAGATTGGACATGGCTATTTGTCATGGCAACGCCGGGAAGAAGTATAGACGCAAAGAAAAAAATCATGGATGATGATGAAACGGTCGAAGCATTGACTGCGTCTTTCGTGACATCATACACTCAGCAGCACTGAACTCAAGAGTGAGCGGGAGGGAGAAAACGTGTTAATCAGCGTGTTAGTGGGAGTTAGCCGCCAATCCTAGAATTCCCGTGTCGCCCTAGCCGTCTTTGCCCGGGTCACCACAATGGTCTGCTCCTCAAGTCGACAGATGGACACGCGGATAGGGATAGTAGGGCTGGGCTGTGTGTGCATTCCAGAATGGTATTTTGGAGGTCACTAGTTGTGGACAAAGTTTTCATAGAGCAGTGTACTGTGTGGGGGAAAATAAATCCGTTCGGGCTGAGTGTACGAAGTTTCCCGTTTGTAATAGTCGGAGTGTGATTTCTTGAATTTTGCTGAGGGTAGCGTGAAGGCCGGGGAATTTTTCAACACCAGGGGTGGTATTCTCGAGTTTTGTCCCTTTTGCGTCCCTTTCAAAAGTGTCCCTTTTGGCAAGCCCTGATTGGCTAAGAGCAAACAAACGGAAGTGACGTAACGCAAGCGCAACAAACCTACTGATTGATTGATTGTAGGTTTAACGCGCCGACGCAATGCAGGCGATGGGCGCGCCGTAGTGGAGGGCTCGGGATTAATTTTGACCACCTGGGGATCTTTAACGTGCGCCGAAATTTCGTACACACGGGCGTTTTTGCTTTTCGCCTCCATCAGAAAAGCGGCCGCCGCGGCCGGGAATCGAACCCGCGACCTCGCGCTCAGCAGCGCAACGCCTTAGCCACTGAGCCACCGCGGCGGGTTACAAACCTACTGCCAACGCTCACTGCTTAACCGGAAGTACGTCACGATGAAAGGGACTCAAAAGGGACGTTTTCAAAAGGGACAGTCACGAGAATACCGCCCCAGAGCTGTTTAAGCTTTCAGTTCGGCCGTATAGCGTTGCCAGAAAAAAAATACCCAGTGCATCTGAACGTGCGCCCCGTGAGGAGCGCCCGGCGTCGGCCAGGCTTCCGCGTGGGCTTGTGTCACGCGAGGAGCAAGCACAAAATACCAAGAAAATATACCAAGCGCACGGTAGCTTGGCCATCGTGAGGAGCGCCCGGCGTCGGCCAGCTCGACCTTCGAGAACACTCTGCCCGATGTTCGCGGCGAGATCTCTCGTGTGCTCTTTTACTCACTCACCAGTTCACGTGCGTTCGCGCCGGAAATAGGGAGCACAGCCACCGAATTCGTGCTACAGACGCCGACTTCTAGCGTGTTCTAGCGCTAGAACTCGCGGGTCTTAGCGGGTGCTAACGCGGTCAACTTTGGGAGAGATGTGAAAGGCTGCGGACAAAACATTCCGGGCCTGCCAGTCACGGAGAACTTTCAGCGGCAAGCTCGGAAATCCATGGGATATGCAACAGCCGAGTCTGCGACGGAGGGAGAGGGGCCTTCATCTCTGCTGTTCTCCAGCCTTACATCACTAGTGCAAGCTGGGCTAATCTTTGTCCTCGTTCCTAGGCGAAATGTGGGTCATGTCTTGATATTGAGAAGTGGTTGTGGGGGCGCGGTGGCCTCAGTGGCTCGGTGGGGCAGTTCCTGAGCCTGTTGCTGAGCGAAATTGTTGCCCGTTACACAGGAATGTGCAGATCTCCAGACTATGACAACTCGGTGAGTAATATGGTAACGTTTAATAATCCGGAGTGTCGTAGGGGCCACCCTCCACGACAGGAAACATCGGCAGGCAGCTTGTGAATGTGTGAGTATGACTTTGCTGGAGGATTGGGTTAGGGATAAGGCAGTGAAAAAACTCCCCCCTCCCATCGCGGGAACCCCTGTGTAGATGCGACGCATAGGCGGAGCGGCGAAGGGACCGCGTTTTATAGCGCGCATAACGTTGAGGGGACTGCGTAAGCCGGTCCCAGTCGATGACGTCGTTGGCGTACTTGTAAAGCGGCGTGGACTCTAGGTGTTTGAGCCAAGCGCGGATGTTGCTACGCCGGAGAACGGCACACCGGTTATATGCGCAGCGCGCCCGAAGGAGAGGAAACCGCGGAAGAGAGAGTACTGCACATGCGCCGGCCCCAGCTCGTCTGCCGCGGCTATGACGCAACACAATCCAACACAATCCACTTTAATCCAATCCAATCCAAGCCAAGCCAATCCAATCCAATCCAGTGCCCCTCGCGAGAGAGAGTTCGCTATCGGAGAGGAGAGGGGGTGAGCGGCGGAGAGCGCAGCTGGTGCGGCGAGGACAATGGGGGAGGGGCGGACAACGCCGACGACGACGACGCCAGAGGGACAAGGCGAGTGAAAGAGATGCTCTGCATCTAAAAGTTCTTCGGCGTTTCAAAAAGAAGATGGTGCGGATGGACGCCCACGCAGTAAATTGCTCCTGGAGGTAACCCCTACAATCATGTTTCTCCTGACAGCGTATAGCAAACCGCATCGGTGCTAGGATACGTCAGAGCGATTGCCGTATATGCGATCGTGGGCTGATAGATGCGAGCGGGCCTTCTATTGGGATGAAGGTCCGGGTTCATGATTTTCGGGCAGCAGTGTCACTGAGATTTGTTTACGCCATCCTCCGCGAGAGGGGCGACTTGGGTTTGCTTGGCACAGGCTCAGCATGACTATATAATTAAATTGAAGCCCTGTTTGAGTTTGTGTGACACTGTGGCGTTGACTCCAGAGATGACCTAATGAGTTCCTCCACACTGTTGTAAAGGGTTATCAATGTCGGATTTTGTTATGGCCCATATGAATGTATTAAGTGAGGCGGGATCTTTTTAAAACATCAAATTCATCGGACTTCTTTTTCTTTCATACCGCGGTGTCGGCTAGTGACCTGACTGGTCATGTGCACGTCGTTATCGATCATATTGCGTGATTTGAATAGTATTGCAAAGTGGTTTCTGGCATTGGCTTGAATGATATGGCCTAAAATCCTGAAAGAATTGGTTAGGTTGGATCGAGTGTCCGACCAGGGCTATTGCGATGGGCTTGACATGACATCGGGGAGGGTGTTTTTTGACGATGATGAGTTCTGAATTCTGGGGTGAACCATCTAAGCGCAGGCCTGTGCCTATCGATTGACTGAACTGGGTATCGCGAAACTCGGCGGCATAACTAAGCTAGAAGAGATGCTCACGCATCCTCTCATCTTATGAGAAAGCTTTGGTACTCAACTTGTGTTTTTCTTGCTCCTATTGCCTTAGTTTTGTGTAACATTTTTGCGCATGCATGACCTGTGCCTTATAGATCAGTGATGGTCTATATTGTTTTGATGAACTTGTTGCTCATTTCTATCTCGGTCGGTTACTCAGTGTAGCCAACACGGATTCACATGAGCTGAAAAGCGACAGCTACAACTTGAATGTATAAAAAAATTAAGAAAGCTCGCACTACCGCGTAAGACTGAAGGTAGCGAAGCTGTACGTAATTTTCACGACCATCATGACGGTTTAAGTCCCCGATTGCAGCCGATTTGCTTCTTCTTTGCTGCCGCAACGATTTTTACTTCATCATTGTTGCTATAAATGTGAGATTCCTTAGTTTTTTTTGTTTTATGGAAGTGGTAATTATTAGCCATCACCTTGTAAGGGCGTACGCTATCAGGTGTCTTTCTCGTTCCGAGCAAGTGTTGCCACCATTACGGCAAACGATGGAGGTTTTTTTTTTGCAATCTTGGCCAATCCCACTAAGTGGGTATGCTTGGCGTGACAAACGGGCGCCGGGGACGCTGGGCGGTTGCCCCGAAGCACGCACACACGAGTGCTCGGCATTTTCCGGGTTTTTAACGGCCCAGCAGTCGCCGCGAGGCACGCGCCCACGTGCGCTCAGCATTTACTTGGTATTTTAACTGTGGACACGCAGGATAGCGATTGCTAAACAGCTCCGCTGTTAGTAACAGAATCCCGCAGTAATAACAGCAAGTATTGCAATTTGCACAGAAACCCCACATTCTTGCTCCACGCTCACTTGGAGCACAAAGCACAAAGAAGCTGCTACGTTTGACTGGACAATGATCAGTATGTGCCGAGCGCTACGCTAAAATCAAGCTCTTAAAAAATCAATCTCGAGCGCTACGCTAAAATCAAGCAGCGACAACAAGCAAAACATCTCGTTTTACAATAATTGTCCGAATTAAAAATTAAGGAACGTATTTACAATGCACGTACGGGTTTCACACTGTTCACTCCGAAGACTCGTACAAATTATGACCATCCGATGTTATCTTATCGCCTGCCTGAGTTAAATATTGTGTCTAGAACGACTACTGTAAATTGTGTGTTGTCTTTCTTGAAGTGCAAATTGTCCTTTGTCATTTCTCTTAATTCCGGTTAATAATATCGGGTTGACTATTTTTGTACCCTTTATTTGTGAGGCCTACTTGTTTTATTTAGTTTTTGTTTCCATTTGTGTTCCTTCACCCCAGGGGGCACGTCTATTCTCGTGTATACTTGCTTATGTTCTGTAAATAAAGAGTATTTCGTACAGCGCTACGCCCTGGTGCGTCTCTGTCCTTCGTAAACACCCCATTGGCGACGATAATGCCGGAAAAATACTCCTAGTGTCATGTGCATTACCAGGATCCGCTCCAACATGAGCTTCCCTAGGGCACGACCGGCTATATTTTGTACGACATGTGCACGCCGCCGCCTCCAACGGCAGCGCGCGTCCCCAGAAATATTACGTGGGCTCGCTCTGGCGCCAGGCGCCCCCGTCAGGTGGCACTGTAATTGATTCAGCCGTTTTTTTTCTTCTTTTTATATGTGTTTTGTTAACTTTTTCACCTGGCTTGGACATTTCGGTGTCCGCCCGATACAAAGGGTTTCTAGCCACAACAATCATCAATCATCATCAACTTCGCTTGTTTGCGCGCGGCCCGTCGTGGTTTCCATGGGGTCTGCGAAGTTCCACGTTTACAGACAACGTAAACATAGCGGAACTGGCGCGCGATTTTAGAAGTATATTATTGATGCTTCTAAGTCTCGTCCAAATGTATTTGTATATATTCGTGCAAATGTATTTTTGCTCTGGTGCGCTGACAATAGCCTCACTCGTAACTGTGGTTATGATAGACTGCTACTCCGTTTTTTTTTTATTTCAAGCTTACGAGGGAACATTCAGCTCAATTATAAGGTTACATTCGGCTACTCTATTTACGGAGAAATGATTCAGACATGAGTGAGCATAATTACATCGTTAGTTTAAGTTACAAAAACGTAGACGGCATTATGCAGTAAATCGTTGCCTTCTTCAGAAAGTAGTAAAAAAAACGACTCGGAACATTTATATTACAAAGATTAAAATGGTCTTCGGGATAGTGGCCATTATTTGGCTGATAAATTGTTGGTCAACGGGAACTCGTCAATTCCTTTGGCGGAACGGCTGCTAGATTTGCAAAACGCAGGGGTCGCGACCTTTTGAGGTGGAGGGCCGAGTTGCATAAATCCGACACGGCGGAGAGCCGCACGGCAAATGGGAGGAGGGAGAGGGAGGGGGGGGGGGGGGGAGGGGCTTGCAGGCAAAGAGAAAAAATCCAGCGAATTGAAATACTTCTCGACAATAATCTGGCTAAATGTCAAGATAGAAACGATCAATTCTCTGTTGTTGTCTCCCGCCTCTCACCCGGGCCATTTCAGGTCAAAACTGGCGCGTCGTCCTTCAGATAAGAACAGGGGGAGGGGCGTACGGTTCTGACGACCGGGACGCATGCGGCCCGAGGACCGCGGGGGCCGACCCCTGGCATAACGGAACGCAGCAGTGCACCATTTTCGACAACAAGCGCGGTGACGTGCTGCGGTTTTTAAAAAAAAGCATTCTAAAAATATTGGTGTAAAGGTGTTGTCAAAAAGACGAATAACACGACCATGCCACAATTCATATAGAGCAGTGCACGCATGTTGCAATTGCAATTTCTAGGCTCGGCGCGACCCGGGAGACATGGCCCGAGCCCGACAAATTTATAAAATATGACCCTGGTCTGGCCCGAGCTTGACAGAATGTAATAAAATAAACCTGAGCCCGCCAGTCTGTTTTTATATATCAGCTCTAGTCGGAAACATGAGCCCGAAAAAAATTTGCGGTCTTCAACCCAGAAACGTAAGCATACTGCAAGTATATTGGATATAAATTTCTATAAAACTTGGACTGAGCTTTGTACAACCAAAATTTCCGGACTGAGAGTATGTATTTTCAAGAATCTGGGCGAATGTGCTTCACTTGCGACGTACAGTCTTCGAACTGAAGGCACACCGGGGATCATTTAAATGATTTCGAGAAAAGGGGATAATCTTCGTAATTCACACATTTATAGAAGAGATATTTTACCTTTCGTTGATCCATTCAATTCGCTTCACAGAAAAACTCTCCTTCCATATGCTTCTCTGGAGAAAAAAAAAGTTGTCCAAAAAGCTCTTTAATTCTTCAGACCAGCCTGTCATGCTTGCATGATGTAGCCCGCCGCGACGAAGTTCCGTTCGCTTTTGTTTTCATACGCTTTTCTTTGTGTTCACTTAACCTAAAGGGTAAATAAGCAAGCTTTTTGTTTAAAGGGACACTGAAGTGAATTTGTCAAGCTCCCGTTTTTGCTTGCACTGCGTAGACTGGTCAAATTAGCACACTTTTCATCGTTTATCCGGTTGACTAATCGGTAATTATTTTACAAAGCGCGAAAGAAGAAAAAAAAAATTCACAGCATATCCACGGGGTGAATGATGATGAGTGGGCGAAGCTCCTGAGGGGAAATCATCGGTAAAACCGTGACTCTTCAGTGAAAGTTCGCCCACTACATCTGTGTCCGAACGTAACGTCTAGAAAGTCTCGCTTAAACCGCGCGTCGGCACCTTGGGGCTGAGCTCGCCTGATGCGTTTTGCAGGCGCCTCACGAGCTCTCACTGCATCGGGGTCTGCCTGCCGATTCGCGCGCTTTCTCGCCGCTTCCCGTTCTCTGACGTTTTGGAGATCCTCTTCGCGCCGCAGCCGTGCCGCTTCGCGTACGGCAGGGTCCTCGCGCCGTTGCCGTGACGCTTGGGCCTCTCGTTCTCGAACGCTGGGATCTTGGCGGCGTCGTCGCGCAGCCAGACGACACGCTTCGGCCTCCCGCTCTCGTACGGCAGGATCTTGGCGGCGGCGTCGCGCAGCTTCACGGAGCGCTTCTGCCTCGCGGGCTCGCACATCTGCAGCCTTATCCATCGGGCGACTCCGAGCGCGCGCCAACAGCGAACGGATTTTATTACAACGCTCCCCGCCATCTAGTAAACAATCCAAGCGCATCTTTTCATCATATAAAAGTACCGCCATCTAGTAAACAATCCAAGAACTAAACTAGAGGTAGCCACGCCATCTAGTAAACAATCCAAGAACTAAACTAGAGGTGGCTACATACATACGTCGAGGATGGATAGACTCACGCCTTAAGGAGCTTCGCCCCTAAAACTACCATGCGCGGTTTGCGGCGGCCGCACCAACTAAGCTGTGACTTTGGGAGGAGGGGGCGCCGTGATTGGACGATGCCCAAGGTTAGCAATCAAACAAGTTTCGGTTTCGGTTTCGGTTCTGTAAAACAACATGTTTGACATCCGATGGCATCGTTGGATGGGCATTCTCAATATCACAGTAATCGTAGTACCGCGCTTCTGCCATGTTGTCGACTGTAAAATGCATAAGATAAGCCTCCCAGAACTGCTTGGGATCGTAGTATTCATTAGCTGAGCCCTACGCAGTGCATGAACGCCCTCCGCGTCCCCGCAGACGCTCAAATGCACCCGCTTTTCCCCCATATTTGGAGCTTGCCTCACTCATGCCTGTATCGTAAAAAGCGTGTTCGCACCAGTCCAAGGGTCTGTTGATTCTGGCCTGGGCCCACTGCCTGCATGCAGTCGGTGCATATGGCAACAGCACGCCAACGAGAACTCGCTAGCGCGCCAGTGCCAGCCTGCGCGAGTTCTGTGGACTAATTCGTGGAGCAATGAACGTTGAGGCCCAAAAAAATGTGAACCCAGTATAGAAAACATCGGCGAAAAACGAAAAAGTGAACTTATAAAAAAAAGCACGTACCCGCGCGGATTCGAACCTGTGACTGGCAAAGCAATTCGGGTGACATACCTAGCGCTCCAGACAACTAGGCTACGGGCGGTTTTTTTTTTTTTGTAACAGTAACTTTATTTACAAATAGACATACAGGGTCAGATGAAGTGGTTACTGAGGTTTCAGAGAACAGTGCAAGATCCTTTGCTCACACAGACAAATAATCGCGTTCGGGAACTGAACAAGCCAAGACAAGATTCAGCGTGTTTCGCCAGGGAAGTGGAAACCATTCGTAGGCAGTGCCAGCAAAGCCACGTAGTGCTGGCGTGGTTCCTATTAGAAACACTTACAAAGGGGCGATGGTGTCATTTGTTTACAGTATACGGTAATGAAGTAGGAGCAGGGGGTTGGGCGTAGAAGTCGTTAGTGGGCAGAAGTGGCCCATGGTGCTGTCCCGCTTCCGACCCTCAGATCAAGTCCCATCTCCTTTGCTGCTCTATCTTAAACTCCATGAGGGCTCGTGAGCCCCGCGCCAGTGAGTCGCGAAGCTCAGTGTCTGAATCGGGCCCGTCAAGGGCGGCCACTGCCCACTGCGCCTTCTGTACAAAGTGCCTCCACGCCGGCCGCGGGTTTTCGGCACATTCAACCACGTCGACTCTCGCCCTCCATAGCGAGTGTAGACCTATGACGTGGACGCAGTCACGGAGGAGCGGGTGCTCCGAGGCCGCCTCCAAGAACCTCAAGTTCATCCAGGTGAGCTGCCAGTACGTGTCGAAAGAGTACTGCAGCTTGTCCCAGAAATACGACGCCGTGTTGCACTCCAAAAAGACGTCCTCTGCCGTCTCCTTCCTTCCACACAACAAGCAGTTGGTCCCTCCAGGAAGAAAGAAGCCCCTCTCCCCCTGTCTTGCCTTAGTGGGTAGAACCCCTGTGTGAAAGGGAAGAAGAAATCCTTCGAACCAGAAGGAATGGGGAGCTTCCGCACTCGCCGGAGGACGTCACTTTTCATGCGCCCGAGAGGTGGTGAGCGATACATGGGGGGTGGAAGGATCTGTTCCACCAGGTCCCAGTACAACTTCTTCGGGACCACTGCGCACAGGTACTCCCAAGAGAACAGTCCCTGCAAGAGGGCCACCGCTGCCGTCACTTCTTTGTAAAAGCCCGTTGCCCGGTTACTGTGTGTAAACTCCGCTGTTGTTGGCAGTTAAGGGGCCAAATGTGAGGAGCCTACGTTTTGCAGAGCAGCCCGAAGGAAACCGTCACGACGATCCCGGAAGAACAAAAACGTTGCACTGTCAGCTTGGCTCCACGTTAACAAGCCCGAGGCCACCCGCTTCCGGACTCCAGAAAATGTTAGTGCGACGCATAGGCTGGTAGGTGGATCGCCAGAGGAATACTGCGAACAGCCGGTGTAGCTTGGCCACTGAGCCTGCGTCGATGGTCGATACTCTGGCCACGTACAGGACGGTCGGGTATAACACAGCATTGCAAACATGTGCCCTTGAGAAAAAGGGATGTGTCGCGCTCGCCAGGGCTCCAACTTCCTACCCGCGGCTGCCAGCTTTGACTGCCAGCGGGGGGCAATGGCTCGGCCGCAGTCCAGGTTGACTCCGAGGTAGCGGGTGATGGCCTCCCTCCATCGGACTCCGTAGAGCTGTGATGGTTTGGTGGGCCATTCACCTATCCATGCTCCCTCGCACTTAGAAAGATTCAGCTGAGCACCCGAAAACCGACAGAATGATTGCGCGAGCGCGACGATCTCCCTCACCTGTTCTTTCGATGAACATACGAAGGCGACATCATCCGCGTAAGCCAGGACTCTTAGTTCTTCGTCGCCGAGAACCAAGCCTTCGACTGACTTCGATACCATTGCCATTCTGCAAAGTGGCTCTATATATAATGCAAACAGA
>CM023456.1:129699825-129736638 GCA_013339765.2 Haemaphysalis longicornis
CGACTAATTCAAACATTCGTAATCAGCCGTATTACGTACTCCCTACCATACATTAATCCATAGCAGATCGAACTTAACGAAGTCAATTTCATTCTGCGTAAAGAAGGCAGCCCTACAAGTACTCCATAGCACTTGCACTCCAAGATTAGAACAGTTTGGCGTCTACAATACAGTCGAGGAAATAATAGAAGCCCAGTGGTTCAATCAGCTAGCGCGACTGTCGGCATCCCCTACCGGCCAACAAATCATGCACAGACTGAATCGGCGACCCCCGCTGATTACCGAAACCAGATTCCAATCCCTCATGTAATTCATGCTCAACTTCTCAATCGCCCTCTCCCCCAAACATGCACCTGGAACATAATCAAAAGAGCAGGGAACAACGAGCCCGAGCTCTAACCAAGAAATACCCAGTGAACCCACGCATGGTATGCGTAGACGCGGCCGACTATAGGCAACCTTACGCGTACGCTGTAACGGTCCTACCCCTATGACCCGACCCATTCCACCCATCATTTTTTTTGCTTTACGTTCCCGCAATTCGGCACTGCAGAAAAGGTGGCAAGTGCACTGGCACTAGCTCACCGGCCGACCGCTGCGATCATATTTTTCGAAAACGGCCATTGAAAACTTTTCGAGAAAGACCATTCCCCATTCCCCTCAGACACTAAACGTCTTGTCCACAAAACCTTGAAACTACCACCGAGGGGAACTGATCTGGATTCTTGTCCATACAGTGCTGGGAGGTAACGAAGCGGTCAACGAAGCGCCTGGAGAGGCCACGACCCGAGCAGGACCAAGCCTCGTCCCTCTTGCCCGAGACAGCTTATTAAGCTATCAACAAATCACCGTACACACTATAACCGCCTCTCCCCCCGGCGAATGTAATCCGCCCGCACATCGGGATATTACTAACGCCAAGAACGTCCGTGGCGCCTACTACAGACAAACACACTGCCATGTCACTCCATACGGCACCATATTCACCCGACTTTATATACGTCACCTAACTGCCTTGACTGTGGTGCGGAGGACACCGTCACCCGTCTCTTATGGGCATACCGTGAAGCAGCTCGGACCTGCAGGCTCAGAAGAGGCTCGCGGAGCGAGGTGCCATGGTCACCGGCAGGCCGCGCCTGTCGGTTGCCCAATGCACTTAATCAGACGTTTTAAATAAAGTTCTCTCTCTCTCTCTCTCCTCCCCTCCTCCCCCCTCTCTCTCCTCCATCTTCTTAATTTTTATAATAATAAATACCATAATATTTTTGTTTTAACAGGAAGATGAAAGCCTTAAATATCAGAGCATTTGTAAATAAACCTCTGAAGGTACGATTAAAAAACATATTGAAGGACATATGGTGCCCGAGGTTTTTAAAACACTCTAATTTCAGCTAGTAAATTTAATAAGATGAATCACCGCATTGCCACAAATCGTAAGCCTTGTTTCAGTTTCGATGTTGGTAAAATTTTTGCTTTGCATTAAAAAATTAGCAGTGGCTTAGCTCGGCTATGCCAGGATATACGTAGCGTGAGCTAATGTTCAGCTGGTTAATCTTAATTTAACAACGTATGGGTACGAGCTAGTTGGTACTCACACCATCTAAACACCGTAGAGCGCAGTAGGCAAACAAAGGACGAAGGGGACACGGACGAGCGCTAAGCGTTAGCGCTCGTCCGTGTCCCCTTCGTCCTTTTCTTGCCTACTGCGCTCTACGGTGGTTAATCTTAGCTTTCCTGGTTTGTCTAGGATTAGCTTGATTATCATGCTTACTGCTGCTTCAATGACACACACACGGTATACGCATTATGCGACACATGTATATTTACCATGCGGCTCCGGCGCAGCGTGACCAATCGCCCCAGAGCTAAGCTGGTTCCACAGACGCACGCCGGTGTTGCTGCTACGCACGAGCCATCGGTTCCCCACCCGGCCACCCCTCGCATGATCATCAAGTGGACCGGGCCGCCACGTGCGGAACGGAGGTCGGCGAAGACGCTGGGCGCGTGGTGTGTGTGAGAGACGCCGGGCAGCGAGGAACGTTCTGTGCGCCGTGTGACGTCACTGCTCCTCGCGCATGCGCCACACGGCTCTCCAGGAGCCACACAAAACTGCTCAGCTTCGGCCATGTAGCTCACGCTGCAAAAAATTAGCGAAGCTTCCACTAAGTCGTGCACGGCTTGCTCCATAGCGAATTTCGCTGCCGGATTTCTTTCTCCGTGCGCACTGAAGGACACATTATTTTGCATTTGTGCAAGTTTGGCATTGTTTATTTACATGTTTCCGTGGTCGCTTTGCTCTGTGCTAGTAGTTAGCCGTCGTCATATGCATCGATATCGTCGTTTTTTTCCTCATGCCAAGCATTACATGCGTGGTAGCGCTTGACGACAGCTGGGCGCAGCGGTGGCGCGTACGTGCACGACGCATGTGCGGAGTTCCTGGAGTCGCGTCGAGGTTCCGTGGAGCAGGTGTTGCGCCCAGCTGTGGCGTAATTGGTTGATGGGCAACGCGAGGCGCTCCTCGGGTTTTTGCCTTCTTTTTTATTTTTTGCTCAAACCACTGCGCGTTCCTGGGATGCTCAGCTGTCACCGCGAGGCACGCGTTCACAAGCGCTCGGCATTTTCCTGTATTTTTAACGCTTTACGCGTTACGCCCCGCACATTACGTACAGCTACAGCAGCTACGCTGTTAAAATATGTTGGCAAGTCCTCTACTCCGCAGCTAATTTCCAAACGCTTCCCAGCCCAGCGCTCCCCACGTGACATGTGTGATGCCACTATGCGCGATGCAGAAGGTTGTCATAGGCTGCGCCCCAACGCTGAACTGACATAAAGGACCTGAACTAACAGAGACAACGGATATTATTGATCTTCGTAAACGTATTTTAATTAAAAATTGAAATAACAGGTACGCCAGATGTGGCTCGAACCCAAACCCGCCGTGGCACCAACCAGTATACTAATCTACATCGTCGGCGAAAGGGATCTCGATTCCTTCGTCGCTGACTACCATCTGCGCCTATTGAGCCACAAGTCCTCGACGACAGTTACTGAGCTGGCTGGACTGCGTGCTGCTTTTCAGTATATTCTCAAGCAGCCGGCCAATCAATGGGCTGTTTTTTGCAGACTCCAGGTCAGCACTCGAGAGCTTAAAATCGCTTCCAAAAGAACAGCTGGCTTGGGAAATCAATCTTTTGCACTTACAAGCCATACAAAGGGGACACAGCGTAGATATGCAGTGGCTTCCTGCCCACTGCGGGGTTGCCGGCAACGACGCAGCTGACAAAGCCGCCTCATCTGAACAGTCCCTGCACTCAAGCTCTACCGATCAGTTTAACGAGAAAGGATGCGGCAATACTCGCCTCATCAACCGCATGGAAAGCGCAGATGTCTATCTGGACTGACGCAAGGTAGCAGCAATACGCACCTCTTCAAGCAATTGATCCTACGTGCACAATGCCACTTGGGCTCAGCAAGAGCGAGGAAGCTATTCTGCATAGGCTGCGCTTGAATGTGGTCTACACGGGACATTATTTATACAAAATTCCAGCAGGCATCTTCACCTTTTTGTTCCACGTGTGGCTCACGAGAAGACATTCGTCATGTTATATGCGTGTGCCCAAAGTACACCGTTCACAGACAGAAACTAATATTATCTTTGTGCAGTCAGCTTGGTGCGGGACTTGAACTGAGGGCTGTTTTGGGACCTTGGTCGGATCACAGTCAGGCTGCACGTGCAATGAAAGCTCTCTTGGAGTTTCTTCGGAGCACATAACTGGACAGAGTTTGTGATTGAAAATTTTCGGCGCATCAAATGACATCTTTTCATTTTTGTAGTTTTTATTTGTTTTTTGCTTTGTTTCTCTTCTTCTATCATCTAGCGCAGCAAGCCAGCGCAACGGCTCGGCTAACGTCGCTCGTCTTCATTAAAGTCTCTCTCTCTCTCTCTCCTCTCTCTCTCTCTCTCTCTCTCTCTCTCTCTCTCTCTCTCTCTCTCTCTCTCTCTCTCTCGAGGCAAAAACCGGCCGGAGGGCGCTGTCGCTCCCAGACACGTTCTTTGGATTTCAGCGATGAAAATGTTTTTTTTTTTTTTTTCTTTCACTCTCACTCGCTCGCTCACTTAGTGAAGCCACGGAGGCTGATCGGCGGACTCCTTTCAGCCGCAGTTGCTCAAAAGAATGGCGCGCGAGGTGGCACCACACATGTCACGTTGGGGAGCTGGGCAGCTAAGCGTTTGGAAATAATACTCCGCATGGGCACCGAGACGCATCCACCGAACGCCCCGCGCTGTCGTGAGAAAGCAAAGCTTTACTACTTTCGTCCAGCGGTTTCCGCCGCCGAATACGCAAGTTCACCGTTTGACCGCAGACACACACCCTGCGACACACCCCTAGAAGCGCATCCCGTGATTCACCGGGCTCGCTTTCAGCGCTGCGCGCAATGCCCCGTTTTCAGTCGCTCTGCTCAACTATCGGCGGCGGCCGCCGCGGCTGCGGGCCCTCAGCTGATCGGCAGCCGACCAACTTCGCCGCCTCCCACGCATGCGCCGCTGGGTCATCTCGGGCTACGTGACTCGTCTTGCGCCGCGTTCGCACTGAATGAAAGCGAGGCCTGGCGTACTCCTTTGAGCGTTGCACGGGACCGAACGGCTTTGAGCCAATGGTCGGCAACAAAGCTACATCAAAGGTTAACAAAGCCAAACCAAGACTCAACCAGATTAGGCCAAGCTTTTCTGCTTTGCATATCCAAGGTTAACTTAGCTAACCGCAGCCATTCTTTTTACGGGTGGTTCTTAAAGGAGTAGTAACACGAAATTTCAACGCTGAGATAACTACGTAAAATGATTCCTTTTTATGAGGAGATATCTCCAAGCAAGTTTCAACAGGGGCTGTTTAGTATAGCATACCTAGTTAAATCCATTTTGATCTCTGCCCGCACGAGAAAGCCCAGAGCGGGCCAGCATGACATCATCTGATATTTGCTCCAAACTGCCGACGTCGGGACTCCCGTGACGTAGCCGACGCACCGGCTGCGGTTGGCGCGCGCTGCTACACACACGTGTGCTACACGTCATGGCTTTGAAACTGACGTCATGCTGCCCGGGAGCGCGGGGATGGTGAAGACCTCGGCCGGCCTGGGCACGAGTGCTCGCTGCGCGCGTCCAGACCGGCAGCGGGTGCGACAAGAATGGTGACGTCACGTGCTGCCTCCTGTCATGGCGGCCGCTCGGCGTTCGTTTTGTCGAAAACGAACTGACACGAATAAACGACGCAAATTCACTTCAGTTCCACCACAGCGCTGTCCTCTTTGAACATCAACCAGCGCAGCGTATACTCAAACACCAACGGGCTCTGTTGGATTGTATTTCTGCCAGTCACTGCACCTTTGATTTCAACTATCGTTCATTACCCCGGCCCTTATTGTGAGCAAAATGAGAAAAGTAACTTCCCCGTGGCAAGAAAGCAAGCACTTCAAATTTCAATGCCCCATTCTAATGCTTGAGGGCCCCACTAACAACCAAGATGTGACTAAGAGCCAGATTTCCTTTACGCGCATAAACAGGTTTTTCGCTCAAAATTCCGAATTCCGAACTCAGGAACCCAGTGGAACCACTTTAGGAAAGCGATATTTCGCACGGAGCAGAGAGTCGACTTGGACATGCACGCTGTAAAGATAACGTTTTTGCGTTACTCGCTGCCAAAAGTTACCACCCATACATTTCCATGGGATAGTTTCCTTGGCTCTGGAACGTAGAAGAGTTAGGTTCAAAACCTGAAACTCAACGCAATGTAAGCTTTCACCCTCAGTATTTGCAGTGCCAAAATTCTTTAAATTACGCTAAATACCTCTAGGGTAATTACTCATGAAAGAGTTGCTGTGAGCCGGAAAGCTGCACCTGATTACGCAAATGTAATCACGTTAGCCGTGTAGGTTAGCCTTGTAGTTTTACTACAGCGCAATTTGAGTGCTCCTAACGCATTAGCTACGTCGATTCCATATCTTTTAACCTCATGTTGTCGCTGAACGCAATACATGTGAAAATGAGTAAATATTCATCTGAATACTTCTTATACACAATTTCATTGCATATAGGCTGAAAACTGAACTTTACAGATTGTGATGTCTCCATTTAAAGACACTCCTCAATTCAATGTGCGAGTATAGGAGCAAATACTGCGAGGTGTTTATTGTGGGAGGGAGTAATTTGCTTTTGCGGTGACGAAGGTTTCGTTATGTGCGATCACGACACAGCCTAGAACACTTTACAGTGTTGAATGCAGAGCTTGTTTTCAGTTCATTGCTGTCGATGTCAATGTTCACGCAATGTCGTTCCCCTGCATGGTTACTGAGCCCCTTAGGATAGTAATGAGGCAAAGAAAAGCTTATGTGACCTCCGAAACACCAAGCGAGTGTCACGAGGAAGGCAAGAAAGGCAAAAGCAATAACTCTTGTTAAAATACCCAGAAGTGTGGGTGAAAGTCCCTTTTACGAAAAAGTATTCAAAACACATGCTAATTATTTCTTTCGTTTTCTGATTTGCTTCATTATAGTAATGAGTAGTACTTCGTTACTCGTTATTATTTTGCTGTTGATAGTTAGGTAGCTAAGGCATGCCGCAAGGCTCGCTCTCTTCGCCCTTCCTTTTCGAAGTTGACATCCTTGGCCTCTCCGGAATACTAGGAAACATAAACAGCCTACACCACAGTTTGCCTGCGGACGACGTCCCACTCTGGGTCGCGGGGTAAGCGACGGGCACGCTCAGGACATCCTGCATAATGTGATGTCCGCGGTGAAAGCATACGTCGGACCGCGAGGTTTGGGTTGCTCCCCTCAAAAATCAGAGTTCCTGCTCTATCACCCGGCCCGGAGGTGACGCAAGGCGGCAACTTCCGAGTCACCAGTTCAACTCTACACCAGCGAGGGGCCGCTCATACAGACAGCTAGCGGAATTTGGGTCTTGTCCTTTATTTTATGATTAAGTATTCGGAATACTCGTATGGACGTTAGGCACTTAGAAATAGAACCGTTGCTGGTGGGTTCCTAATTTGAAGTTCATTTATGTGAATTACGAGAAGCGTTTTCCGAGAAGTGTACGCTGAACAGAGTTGTCGTTGATGAATTAACTGGCTGTAACGAAGACGCACAAAATCTCTACTTAGCCAACCGGTAAGTGATTTTCCCTCGCGTTCTTTTGTTGGTGTCAGCCTGTGGAAACTGATATTGTTGTCTTGATTTTGTGGCTTATAAAACAATAAATAGAAAAATTTGGCAACCTTCGAAATTGAGATGCGAAGACTGAGAAAACAGCGAAGCTGGTGGTCGTCTCTAGTTTAACCTGGCTTTTCTTAGATCTGACGGTAGATTGGCCACTGATGCCGCAGAGCGCACGCCGTCTCTCTCAACTACGAGAACAGCTGCACGTCATAGCTTACGTCGTCCCTAGGCACGGCCAATCCCCGACGCGCGCCTCCCCACCCTAACATCTGCGCCGAGACGTTCACTCCCCACACCTGTTCGTCGACTCCTTGCCTCCTCGCCACTTTCCCTCACACTTCATGGTCAAGCATCATCCTGCTTTTCCCTTTTCTGCACCGATTTTTGAGTGACGCCAGGCACTAATGGAACTCAAGCTTCAACAAGCACTATATTACTTTCATGGGAATAGATCTGCCATTATCTTTATTTAAGTGATTCGTTAGTGCCCAAAGGAATGAGATATCGTTTTCGAACACTTCCGCCTTCCAAGCACTATATTACTTTCATGGGAATAGATCTGCCATTATCTTTATAGAACCTCTGTAAGTGATTCGTTAGTGCCCAAAGTAATGAGATATCGTTTTCGAACACTTCCGCCTTCCAAGCACTATATTACTTTCATGGGAATAGATCTGCCATTATCTTTATAGAACCTCTAAGTGATTCGTTAGTGCCCAAAGTAATGAGATATCGTTTTCGAACACTTCCGCCTTCCAAGCACTATATTACTTTCATGGGAATAGTGCCCTTTATAGAAGAAGTGCCCAAAGTGCCCAAAGGAATGAGATATCGTTTTCGAACATTCTTGCCAAAGTAATGAGATATCGCCTTCCGCCCAAGCATCTGCCTATATTACTTTCATGGGAATAGATCTGCCATTATCTTTATAGAACCTCTGTAAGTGATTCGTTAGTGCCCAAAGGAATGAGATATCGTTTTCGAACATTTCCGCCTTCCAAGCACTATATTACTTTCATGGGAATAGATCTGCCATTATCTTTATAGAACCTCTGTAAGTGATTCGTTAGTGCCCAAAGGAATGAGATATCGTTTTCGAACATCCGCCTTCCAAGCACTATATTACTTTCATGGTAATAGATCTGCCATTATCTTTATAGAACCTCTGTAAGTGATTAGTTAGTGCACAAAGTAATGAGATATCGTTTTCGTGCGCACTTTTTGATGCGAGGCTAATGCGTTTATAAGTAGTTTTCCTTTCAAGCACCGACCGTCGCCATACGGTTGTATCGCTGACCATTATAAGAACAATTTGTCACACTCGATTGCCTTAGAGCTACTGTTGTTGCTTTGCTCCACGGCCTAAGACGATTTAGCGACCACCGTTCCGCCAGTTCACTTACGTTATTCCGCTGTATCTTTAAGAAGAGCCACCGCACCGTTTCTTCCGCCTCAACATCTTTCTATACCTTAGATCATGTATGACCGTTTTCGGCAAGGAGAAAGAAATTCTTATTATTGATGAAGCGTTGGCCCTCTGAAGTAAATAACGAGGCTCCGCAAGCACCGCTTGGTTTGGAACGCAGCAACGGTCGGCCGGCCTCCAAGGTCGCGACGAGCGCCCGCGTAACATTGTGCCCTGCCGGAGGTATCCAGACGATCTCGCACGCGCGCCTATGCTCTGCCAGAAACGCTGACGCACGAATTGGACAGACAGAACCGGTGGGCGTGGTTGTCAAGGAAGTCTTTGCGAGCCACCCAGTCACGCTTCACTGCTCTTCAGTGCAGCCAATTCTTGTAGAAGGATGCTATAAATACGGAGGTTGAGGCACGCGGCCGCAACGATGAACGCCAGCGCGCCTGCCAGTCTTCATGAGCGCTACGTCCTCCTGGCGGACCCCCGCACGCGGACATGGTTCCTAATGGGAAGCCCCGTCCCTGTGGTGACGCTGATCGGCTTCTACCTGCTCCTGGCCACGAGACTGGGGCCTCGGTGGATGCGGGACCGAGAGCCGTTCAACATCCGCGGACTGGTGGTCGCCTACAACGTGCTCATGGTGGCACTAAGCGGTTACTTCATCTACTTCGCCATCGCTTACGCCGGCATGCGGAGACCGGGACAGAGCCTCTTGTGCTGGGCCACCGACCCGAGTCCATCGGCCGAAAACATGTTTTTCCTCACGCGCGCCTGGTACTACATGCTCATGAAGCTCGGCGAGATGCTGGATACGGTGTTCTTCGTGTTGCGCAAGAAAACCAACCACCTGAGCTTCTTGCACCTGCTCCACCACTCGCTCGCCCTGTGGTCGGTCTGGCTGGTGCTCACGCTGGGGATCACCGGTCACGTGTTCTCCTTCCCACTGCTCAACTCGGCTGTTCACGTGGTCATGTACGGTTACTACGCCCTGGCCGCTATGGGCCCAGCGCTCCGGCCCAGCCTCTGGTGGAAAAAGTACGTGACGTTCTTCCAGATCGCCCAGTTCGGTGCGCTTACCCTGCACGCGTTCATACCGGCGGTGGTGGACTGCGGAGTGCCCAAGGTACTGGCACTGGTTGGTACCTTCGAAGGAGTGCTATTTGCAGCACTTTTTTCGGAATTTTATATCAACGCGTACGTTCACAAAAAGACTTTCAAGTGACGCTGCTTCTGGGCGCACAGCGGCCGCGTTTCCACATTGAGATGCTTCGCCGGGATGCCAAAACAAGTACAAATGAACTTCTGCAGCGGAGTGCATATTATGAAACGTAGGCTGCCCCTTCTGGCTCACAGTTATAGGCCTCACAATAGAGATTGGACATGGCTATTTGTCATGGCAACGCCGGGAAGAAGTATAGACGCAAAGAAAAAATCATGGATGATGATGAAACGGTCGAAGCATTGCCTGCGTCTTTCGTGACATCATACACTCAGCAGCACTGAACTCAAGAGTGAGCGGGAGGGAAAAAACGTGTTAATCAGCGTGTTAGTGGGAGTTTGCCGCCAATCCTAGAATTCCCGTGTCGCCCTAGCCGTCTTTGCCCGGGTCACCACAATGGTCTGCTCCTCAAGTCGACAGATGGACACGCGGATAGGGATAGTAGGGCTGGGTTGTGTGTGCATTCCAGAATGGTATTTTGGAGGTCACTAGTTGTGGACAAAGTTTTCATAGAGCAGTTTACTGTGTGGGCGAAAATAAATCCGTTCGGGCTGAGTGTACGAAGTTTCCCGTTTGTAATAGTCGGAGTGTGATTTCCTGAATTTTGCTGAGGGTAGCGTGAAGGCCGGGGAATTTTTCAACACCAGAGTTTTGTCCCTTTTGTTTCCGCTGTTTAGCCCTGATTGGCTAAGAGCACAAAACGGAAGTTCAGTTCGCTCATGCCGTCACGAGGAAAGGGGATAGCGTTACAGTTAAAAAAAAATAGTTTGGCCAAAGAAAAAATACCCAGTGCATGTGAACGTAACGCAGCGGGGCGCACACCACAAAACCCCCCCTCAGTGAGGAGCGCCCGGCGTCGGCCAGGCTTCCGCGTGGGCTTGCGTCACGTGAGGAGCAAGCACAAAATACCAAGAAAATATACCAAGCGCACGGTAGCTTGGGCATCGTGAGGAGCGCCCGGCGTCGGCCAGCTCGACCTTCGAGAACACTCTGCCCGATGTTCGCGGCGAGATCTCTCGTGTGCTCTTTTACTCACCAGTTCACGTGCGTTCGCGCCGGAAATAGGGAGCACAGCCACCGAATTCGTGCTACAGACGCCGACTTCTAGCGTGTTCTAGCGGTAGAACTCGCGGGTCTTAGCGGGTGCTAACGCGGTCAACTTTGGGAGAGATGTGAAAGGCTGCGGACAAAACATTCCAGGCCTGCCAGTCACGGAGAACTTTCAGCGGCAAGTTCGGAAATCCATGGGATGTGCAACAGCCGAGTCTGCGACGGAGGGAGAGGGGCCACCAGCTCTGCTGTTTCTCCAGCCTTACATCACTAGTGCAAGCTGGGCTAATCTTTGTCTCGTTCCTAGGCGAAAGTGGGTCATGTCTTGATATTTGAGAAGTGGTGTGGGGGCGCGGTGGCTTCAGTGGCTCGGTGGGGCAGTTCCTGAGCCTGTTGCTGAGCGAAATTGTTGCCCGTTACACAGGAATGTGCAGATCTCCAGACTATGACAACTCGGTGAGTAATATGGTAACGTTTAATAATCCGGAGTGTCGTAGGGGCTACCCTCCACGACAGGAAACATCGGCAGGAAGCTTGTGAATGTGTGAGTATGACTTTGCTGGAGGATTGGGTTAGGGATAAGGCAGTGAAAAAACTCCCCCCTCCCCTCGCGGGAACCCCTGTGTAGATGCGACGCATAGGCGGAGCGGCGAAGGGACCGCGTTTTATAGCGCGCATAACGTTGAGGGGACTGCGTAAGCCGGTCCCAGTCGATGACGACGTTGGCGTACTTGTAAAGCGGCGTGGACTCTAGGTGTTTGAGCCAAGCGCGGATGTTGCTACGCCGGAGAACGGCACACCGGTTATATGCGCAGCGCGCCCGAAGGAGAGGAAACCGCGGAAGAGAGAGTACTGCACATGCGCCGGCCCCGCGTCTGCCGCGGCAAGACGCAACGTGCCGCGGCTATGACGCAACACAATCCAACACAATCCACTTTAATCCAATCCAATCCAAGCCAAGTCAATCCCATCCCATCCAATCCAATCCAATCCAATGCCCCTCGCGAGAGAGTGTTCGCTATCGGAGAGGAGAGGGGGTGAGCGGCGGAGAGCGCAGCTGGTGCGGCGAGGAGAATGGGGGAGGGGCGGACAACGCCGACGACGACGACGCCAGAGGGACAAGGCGAGTGAATGAGATGCTCTGCATCTAAAAGTTCTTCGGCGTTTCAAAAGAAGATGGTGCGGATGGACGCCCACGCAGTAAATTGCTCCTGGAGGTAACCCCTACAATCATGTTTCTCCTGACAGCGTATAGCAAACCGAATCGGTGTAGAATACGTCAGAGCGATTGCCGTATATGCGATCGTGGGCTGATAGATGCGAGCGGGCCTTCTATTGGGATGAAGGTCCGGGTTCATGATTTTCGGGAGCAGTGTCACTGAGATTTGTTTACGCCATCCTCCGCGAGAGGGGCGACTTGGGTTTGCTTGGCACAGGCTCAGATGATATATAATTAAATTGAAGCCCTGTTTGAGTTTGTGTGACACTGTGGCGTTGACTCCAGAGATGACCTAATGAGTTCCTCCACACTGTTGTAAAGGGTATCAATGTCGGATTTTGTTATGGCCCATATGAATGTATTAAGTGAGGCGGGATCTTTTAAAACATCAAATTCATCGGTATTCTTTTTCTTTCATACCGCGGTGTCGGCTAGTGACCTGACTGGTCATGTGCACGTCGTTATCGATCATATTGCGTGATTTGAATAGTATTGCAAAGTCGTTTCTGGCATTGGCTTGAATGATATGGCCTAAAATCCTGAAAGAATTGGTTAGGTTGGATCGAGTGTCCGACCAGGGCTATTGCGATGGGCTTGACATGACATCGGGGAGGGTGTTTTTTGACGATGATGAGTTCTGATTTCTGGGGTGAACCATCTAAGCCGCAGGCCTGTGCCTATCGATTGACTGAAACGGATATCGCGAAACTCGGCGGCATAACTAAGCTAGAAGAGATGCTCACGCATCCTCACATCTTATGAGAAAGCTTTGGTACTCAACTTGTGTTTTAAGTGCGAATGCACTTTATAAGCGACCCCAAACCATCCACCGCCGCGGCGGCGGCGGCGGCGGCGGCCGTCCGCAGTGCTCCTCTATATTTAAAAAAGAAACAGCATCCGGCGCCAGGTTTCGATCCGAGGATTTTGCGGCCGCAGCGCGACGCTCTACCGACCAAGCCACGGACGCGACGCTGATATCAGTGTTAGCGACGCGCCTTATATCTTTAACGCATTCAAACTATGTCGTCAGCGGCGTGCGTTGGCGACTCAGCGGCGTTATAGCGGCTTGATAACTGCGTGGTGTACACGTGATACTACAAACCCGATGGAAGAGATGGAAGAGAAGGCGGCGAGGCGGTGGGCTGCGGGGGCCGAGCGCAAGCGCCGCAAGCGGGCCGACAACCGTCCATTCGCACTTTCACATTCTCCCCCTCGGGGAAATGCGGGGGAATTTTTTTTTTCTTGCTCCTATTGCCTTAGTTTTGTGTAACATTTTTGCGCATGCATGGACCTGTGCCTTATAGATCAGTGATCGCCTGTTTGTTTTGATGAACTTTGTTGCTCATTTCTATCTCGGTGGTTACTCAGTGTAGCCAACACGAATTTCACATGAGCTGATAAAGCGACGCTACAACTTGAATGTAAAAAAAATTAAGAAAGCTCGCACTACCGCGTAATACTTGAAGGTAGCGAAGCTGTACGTAATTTTCACGACCATCATGACGGTTTAAGTCCCCGATTGCAGCCGATTTGCTTCTTTTTCGCTGCCGCAACGATTTTTACTTCATCATTGTTGCTATAAATGTGAGATTCCTTAATTTTTTTTGTTTTATGGAAGTGGTAATTACTAGCCATGACCTTGTAAGGGCGTACGCTATCAGGTGTCTTTATCGTTCCGAGCAAGTGTTGCCACCATTACGGCAAACGATGGAGGTTTTTATTTTGCACATCTTGGCCAATCCCACGAAGTGGGTATGCTTGGCGTGACAAACGGGCGCCGGGGACGTTGGGCGGTTGCCCCGAAGCACGCACACACGAGTGCTCGGCATTTTCTGGTTTTTTAACGGCCCAGCAGTCGCCGCGAGGCACGCGCCCACGTGCGCTCAGCATTACTTGCTGTTATTGCAATACTTGCAATAACAGCAAGTATTGCAATTTGCACAGATAACCCCACATTCTTGCCTCACGCTCACCTGGAGCACAAAAAAGCTGCTACGTTTGACAGGACAATGATCAGTATGTGCCGAGCGCGTTACGCTCTTAAAATCAAGCCGCGACAACAAGCAAAACATCGCTTTTTACAATATTTGTCCGAATTAAAAATTAAGGTACGTATTTACAATACACGTACGGGTTTCACACTGTTCATTCCGAAGACTCGTACAAATTATGACCATCCGATGTTATCTTATCGCCTGCCTGAGTTAAATATTGTGTCTAGAACGACTACTGTAAATTGTGTGTTGTCTTACTTGAAGTGCAAATTGTCCTTTGTCATTTCTCTTAATTCCGGTTCATAATATCGGGTTGATTATTTTTGTAGCCTTTATTTGTGAGGCCTAGTCGCTCTATTTAGTTGTTTCCATTTGTGTTCCTTCACCCCAGGGGGCGCATCTGTTCTTGTGCATACTTGCTTATGTTCTCTAAATAAAGAGTCTTTCGTACAGCGCTACGCCCTGGTGCGTCTCTGTCCTTCGTAAACACCTCATTGGCGACGATAATGCCGGAAAAGTACTCCTAGTGTCATGTGCATTTTCGACAACAAGCGCAGTGACGTGCTGCGGTTTTTAAAAAAAGCATTCTAAAAATATTGGTGTAAAGGTGTTGTCGAAAAGACGAATAACACGACCATGCACAATTCATATAGAGCAGTGTACGCATGTTGCAATTGCAATTTCTAGGCTGGGTGCGACCCGGGAGACACGGCCCGAGCCCGACAAATGTATAAAATATGACCCTGGTCTGGCCCGAGCTTGACAGAATGTAATAAAATAAACCTGAGCCCACCAGTCTGTTTTTATATATCAGCTCTAGTCGGAAACATGAGCCCGAAAACAATTTGCGGTCTTCAACCCAGAAACGTAAGCATACTGCAAGTATATTGGATATAAATTTCTATTAAACTTGGACTGAGCTTTGTACAACCAAAATTTCCGGACTGAGAGTATGTATTTTCAAGAATCTGGGCGAATGTGCTTCACTTGCGACGTACAGTCTTTGAACTGAAGGCACACCGGGGATCATTTAAATGATTTCGAGAAAAGGGGATAATCTTCTTTATTCACACATTTATAGAACAGATATTTTACCTTTCATTGATCCATTCAATTCGCTTCACAGAAAAACTCTCCTTCAATATGTTTTTCTGGAGAAAAAAAAAAAAGTTGTCCAAAAAGCTCTTTAATTCTTCAGACCAGCCTGTCATGCTTGCATTATGTAGCCCGCCGCGACAAAGTTCCGTTCGCTTTTGTTTTCATACGCTTTTCTTTGTGTTCACTTAACCTAAAGGGTAAATGAGCAAGCTTTTTGTTTAAAATTTGCGGCACGCGACTGTCGGGCCTCAGGCACGCGTCGGCCCGCGCCGGCACGACCACAAAAAAACTTTTGTTCAAGCTCGAGCCCAGCCCGAGCCCGACAAAATGCATGCTACACCGTCCGAACCTGGCATTCAGTCAGAGCCGGGCTCGGGCCTTCGGCAGTACTGCGCCCGCGCAGTTCCCTAGCATAATTCCTACCCAAGTCAATGGTACCGTGCCGCAACTTGACGATCAAACGCAGCGCCCTGGCTTGCAGTGGCGCTGCGGCGAACTAAAAAGAACAAGACTAGCAAAACAAAATTGTGCGCACCTGGGAAGCGGCGGCGTGCGCACGTCCTACAAAATATAGCCGGTCGTTCCCTAGGGTGCTTCGATGCCAGCCCCGCCGTACACGGTGGAGACACCCTTTGAACGGTCCGGTGACGCCGCTATTGGGTCAAAGTGTTCAACGCGTTGTTCTTTTCGTTTCCCACAAGACTCAGCAACACGAAACAGATAATATGATTCAAACTCCGCCAATAAACCGCGTTGCGGCAATCATTTAAGCGCAGTTTTGATATGATGACTTACTGCGGCGGCGACCGAGTGACCCATAATGGCGGCGCCAACATATACGAGACTCCACCCTGTCCGGCGGGCGCGTTGATCGAGGGAGCACTGGGCACAGATGTTTGCGGTTTACAGTCTGGCGTCCGGAGCACCCGATTTTCCACCTGAGCTACGCAAGACCATTGTTATACATTGTTTGGGGGCGGACGGGCAACGCATTACCTGCAGGGTCGAGCGCCGCAGCACTGGTCCCCCCAAGCTCCCCAAAGAGAGATGACAAGTCTGCCGACACCACGCCTGATGCGAACGACACTGCACTCACCGCCTTACGACAGCAGTTATCGACGTCGAGCAACGTCGTCGTGGAGTGTCATCGTTTCCAGCGCCGCAGCTAACACGCAGGCGAGTCCTTTCGTGACTGTGTTGCTGCTTTACGGGATATCGCTTCCCGTTGTATCCTGGACAGAGAGAGGCGGAAATCTTTAAGGCGTTGGAAGTAAAGAAAAAAATCGCGCCAATCCACCCTGTGAATATGGTTGGAAAGCAAAGCTGTAAACGGCACCCACAGCGATTACCCATGCGACGTCACTTAAATTCACTCACGTCGCTCTACAAATAGTGGAACCAGAGAGAAGTGAAATGCACTTAACCACACCTACTATTACTTCAAAGAGATATTCTTGGTAACGTTAAATTGATGCAGGATGCATGAACGGTGGCTGTTTGAGTTATATTGATGTAGCACATGACTGGAAACTCTTTTTTTATAACATTAAAGAAATCTCAAACCCGGTGTATGACGAACTCACTTCTCCATCTCTGCCGTCGCGGAAGGAGGTGACGAGATCAGCGGCAGAGACAGAAAAGGAGGAGGAGGGGCTGGAGGGGAAAGAAGAGGACAGAATAGTTCTATTCCCATTTCTGAACGGCCCAGAGTGCGGCCAAGGGGAGTGGTTCCTTCTTCACTGTAGTTCATATTCAGTCCGCGCCCCCTGTGCTCTGTCCACCAGCTCAAGCTGGGTAGGCAGAGAGGGGCTGGACAGCAGCATCTCCTATTGATCTTGTTCGGTAGTTGACGGAAAGAGAGGAGGGTGCTCAGAGCTAAAGTCGCACACCCGATTATGTGGCGGAGTGCTCCTACTTCTGAGCCAAATTTACATTCAGCGTCGTAGCGATTCGGGTGCATTGAGTGAACACGCGTCCGGTGTGGGAAGGAGTCGGACTGTGTGAGCTGTAGAGTAGCTTGGTGTTCTATGGAGAGGTCAGGGTAAGGCGAAGGTAGGGTCTGTCGCAGAAGGCGATACCGCTGTGTTATGTCCCTGGACGAGAAAAGCGGGTTACTGTCCTTGTTCAGCTCCATAGCACGGGGGGTAAAAGTGCAGGCTTGGTGGGCGTATTCGTTGCCCTCCATGGAAGCGTGAGCGGGTGTCCAGATAAGCTGAACGGACCATTTGGGGAGTGGTTTTTTAACTCACGCAGTGCAGGTCGGGACACCAAACCGACTGATAATTCTTGTAGGCTTGTTGGGAATCGGTGACTACCTTCCGAACCCCTGTGAGTGAGAGCCAAGGCGATGGCTGCCTCTTCTGCTGCGGTCATGTCTTCGGTCTTGAGTGAGGCACAAGCAAGGAGGTTGGTTCTGGAGGACTGCTGCCCTCGATGTTGGGCTGCGTCTGTGTAGATAACTGCATGATCTCCACCGAGGGTGCTGTTCAGTGCTTGAGCCCGTGCTTGTCGGCGACCCTCGTCGTGTCAGGGGTTCATATTTCTAAGCAAAGGGAGTATCTTTAGTTCTTGTCGCCAAAAGTCCAGGAGTACATCAAGCGGAGTGATATTCTGTGCTGCCCAGCCAATCTGGTGAAGGATGCGGTAACTCACCTCATTTCTGCTCATTGGGAGCTTCTAGATATAAAGATGGCCCTCTATCAGCTCTTCCACCGTGTTGTGAGATCCCCGTGCTAAGCAGCCTCTCTGTGGACGCACTCATGGGAATACCAATGGCTTGCTCAACCGCCTTTCCAATTGCTCAACCGCATTTCCAAGATATGGCGTTGACGTAAGTGACTCTCGAGAGGACAAAAGCGTGACCTAATCGAAAGGTATCGGATTCCTCGAGGCCGCACTTCTTGGTGGCAACTCGCCTGAATCATGTGTATGATTTTATTGATTTGACTGTGTTTGAGGCGCTGCAAGGATACGTCACTCTTGGTGTTGGCCTGAAGATGTAGGTCCAGGATTTTGATGCTGGGGCTTGCAGTGATGGCCTGGCCATCAAGGAGAATTTGAATGTGTTCATTAAGGTGCCGTTTGGCGTGCGGGTGGACGACAAGGAGCTGAGATTTTTTACGTGAACATCGGAAGCCACAGGCTTTAGCACATAGGCGTACTAGAAGTGAGATCCCATGGGTTGGTGTGAGCTTCCTCTAATCGCTATCGCGTGGCATTCAGCGAGAATGCAGGGGTTAAACCCGTAGATGTGCTTAGTGAGTGCACCACTTGCCTTTTCCGTCTTCGCGTGGGCTCGTAGCTAAACCGATAAAACAGCGGGCTGCGGCTTTGTTACTGTATTAGTTCCAGGTTCGATTCCTGGCGGTGCAAAGTAAATTCTTTTATTTGTTCATGGGAGTTTTCTGTTGACACCAACGGTCGCGAAAGAACCCTTGGGGGGTAGAGGTAAAAAGCTTTGCTTTAAAAAGGAGGCGGATGTGTTTGTGAGGCGTCGGTTTTACTTCAGGAAAAAGAAATGGTCTGCATATCATGAACATGTATGTTGCGCTGTTTCCTTCGTACAGCATTGTTCGTTCGCTTCACCAGATGATTCTCGTCTAGATCAGTTCGTTGCAGGCGTAGATTCCAACCGCGTGCGCGAGCAGTTACTGCTCGAGGATTCCGCAGTGCGGAATCCTCGTTTGAGAGCGCAGTGCGAATCGCTCTTCAGTTTGAGCAAGCAGCTGAAGAGCTGAAGGAATTTTCTGCTTCAGTAGAACCGGTTTCATTGCAGCATCGTCACACCCGACCTTCGCATTTTTCGCGAAAGTGCAATTCACGGCCGGCAGCACATTTTCAGTAGAAGTTTCCGAGTAGCGCGAGCGGGTCGCGTGCGCCACAGGGAACCGCCCCCCTCAGAGGAACCGCGACGGGCGTTCCGTTTCGCCGCACTGCTCCCGATGCGGCTCGCAGAACCAACGCACATCAACGTCGCAGTGCCCAGCACAAGGCAAGAGTTGTTTGTTTTGCGCTCTCAAAGGCCGCTTCCAGAATGAAGCAACCGCAAGCGCCAAATGCAAGGCAGGGTTCGTGAAGTTGGACTCGATGACGATACTCCTAGTGTCACTGTATTTAGTGACACTGTATTTGGTGACACTAGATACTCCGTCATGTAGCAGTGCAACGCCCCGCTCGTAGCGGAATTCACATCAAAGTGCAAGTAGCGAATGTCAAGTTGACATTTGTTGTGGATTCTGGGTCTTCTGTGCCATGTTTGGCGGAGCAAGAATTTCGCCGACATTTCAAGGGTGTTTCGCTTGTGCCTGCACCGCACGTCACCATTCTCGACTATTCTAAGCGTCCAATTTTCGGGCTATTCGCCCCGAGCGCGAACACAGTCGGCCCCTGGCGGCGGCAGGACGAACCGCTGCTAGTGTGGATGGCGCTCTCGTGTCGTCTGCTTTTTCACGTTGCGTGCGGCGCAAGACGCGTGCTGCACACGACAAAACAACCAATATGTGTGCTCGTTTGGCAGTAAGAAATGACCTAGTTACCTCTGCTTGCGCATTTCCTCTAGAATCGCAATAATCAGCGGCCGTTGCGGGTTAATGCGCTGGTTTAATTCCACGAAACATCTTCGCCGTGGTCACCGCTTGAGTGTGAAACGTGTTATAAACATTGCTGCCACACATTGCACTTTCCTTATTGTTGAGTGCAGTCGTCTGCTGTTTCGGGAACGTCGAAGGGTGCTTTTTGAAGGTGGCGTGGTGATTATTTAAAGGATAAAAGTTTAGTACGCGAAACGGGTAAGAAGCTACAAGACCTGTGCATGCGCGTGCAAATTCCACTCCCTTGTAAAATTTGATTGATTGTGGGGTTTAACGCGCCGACGCAACGCAGGCGATGAGGCGCGCCGTAGTGAGGGCTCCGGATTAATTTGACCACCGGGGATCTTTAGTGCGCCGAAATCTCGTGCACACGGGCGTTTTTGCTTTTCGCCTCCCAGAAAAGCGGCCGCCGCGGCCGGGAATCGAACCCGCGACCTCGTGCTCAGCAGCGCAACGCCTTAGCCACTGAGCCACCGCGGCGGGTTCCCTTGTAAAATTGCGCTGTGTCCTTATAAAAAGCAGAAACAAACAAAAACATTTACACTGCACACGACCCGTGCGCTATCGCCCATACATTACCGGACACGTATTTTACAGCCGCAAGCGCCTGTGTGATCGTGTCCTTCCCGTGCCTTTTCTAAAATAAATACCATTTTTGGACAGTCGTTGTTTATACTAAGGAGGAGAAATAAACATTTATTCAACTGTATCGAGTTGCTAATTTTACGTATTCTTTAAAATACGTTTCTATGGACGCGCAAGAGTATTTAGGGGGGATTTTTCGGTAAATTAAGCAGTTGTGAGTTTGCGTCTGTCATGTGGCATTCCGTGTGTCATTTTCATATACCGACATGAATCACCTTGTCCAGAAACGTGTCGCACTCAGCATAACCAAATGCCTAATATGGTCACGTCTTAACTTCTTAAGTTCGACCTAAGTTAAATAAAGAGGAGAAAACGCGTAATATAATGCACGTTGTTGCCCACATGGGTGAGGGGTGTGTGCCATGACTCACTGTTTTTTTTTTTTCCACAATGCTTGCTTTCAATACCATTTTGAAAAAGGCGAGCCACAATTCCTGGACAATCTCGGACCAAAGGGGGGTTAATCAGTTTTGAAAATACGTGTTAAAATACTGCTTTTTCACCGCTACAGAACACGACGCCTACTGTAGTTTCGATTGTAAGTAATACTGATAACCATAGTTTGGCTTTACGCGTTATATGCATTCTCTTCTCGCTACTCTTGCAACGTTGGAAAAAAAAACGAAATGCACAGAATTTTATTTTTTAACCAATCCTCAAGAAGTAAATGCCGAGACAAAGGCGATATTCAGTTTACAAAACAAAGTAGTTACCGGGAACCCGTTGCGCTGATTCGCAACGAGAAATAAAAAGGAAATGTTTCACTACATCTGCAACAGCGCAACTTCAATTATTGACATTTTTAGGGTTCGTAAACGACCTTATACGCAAGAATGCAAACACACCTCGCTGTTGCAGGCACCTGTTAGATTTTAAAAGGAACGCAAATGGTCAACAGAGCAGCCGTAACAGAAAATTTGTTCTCACTGTGAGGTCCCAGAAGCTTGGTTTGCACACTGTAAACCTGCTTGTCACTTTGCGAAAACCTAGCTAAACATGAGATGTTGATTGTACTGCGTGCGTTGACAATTCAATTAACAAGTTCACTGGTGACGAAAGCCGTAAATAAGAGATCCGAAACCGTTATTCATCGAACCTTCCTTCAGAGTCGCTAAAATGTTTTAAAAGACCCGTTAGAGCGGTTATATATCTGCACTGATCAAAATTCAGTAATCTTATGTTGCCTTTTGAACACGCAAAAAATATCGTTTTTCGGTGCAGTTAAGTAGTGTTACCATTTCAGAGCATCCCACAAATGCAAGAATGCGTCATGCTACCAGTGAAAGCGATTGAGATTGCCGTTGTAAACTGAATTTCAGAGGTCGAGGCTTCCTGATTTGTTTCTATTTATGCTTTTATTGAAGGCTCAAATCCATAGTCTGGAAAGATCGAGCTTGTTACGAGCCACAGCGTACAAGTTCATTGTCACAATTACGGCCATTCTGAGATTCCCGATGAGTCGTCGCTTTTTTTGGCGTAGTAATGAAAACTGACTGCCGCTTCCATGCTATACATTGGACGTTGAGGAACCGAACTACCGCATACCACTCTTGTTTGCACCTTTCGTGCGCACATACGGCGAGAAAAAGGCACGAAGCGCGCCCACAGTGTGCATTCTTATGGGCCGCTCAGCGGAGCATCCACACTAGCAGCGCGACGCAGTCGCCACCTACATGTCTAGCTCGCGGCGAATAGGTTGTTTCCAGGCAGTCGTTAGGCTCAAAGAGCCCTCAGCGTCACTCGTTTTCTATATTGTTCACGAAGGAACTTGTGTGATTGGCCTTGATGGCATTAAGGCCCTAAATAGTCTCCTTCAGGGTTCCACTCCGAGCGCCTGCACACGTGTTGCTGTGCCGCCGCGTGTCAATGACCCAGCACATCGTTCTATCCATTGTGGGCTAGCGTACGGGATAGCAGAGGACCCCGCTAGCTTCGCTAGAGAACGCTACGCACCGACACCAGCGCTGCCGAATCATAAGACTCACGCACGGGTTCGGGTACTCACATTCGGTAGACAGGCTCCGGCAATCCAAAGTGAGGCTTTATTGCCTGACAGATGCAGGGTATATACCAGACAACACGACTATCGCTTGCGGAGATACAGTGGCTCCTGTCGCTCGCTCAAGCCGCGGGACCCAGACCTCGATATACGTCATAACGGATGCGGGAGCAGGGGAGGCATCCCGTGTGACCGATCAGGGCAAAATCTCTCAGCAGAGTCCGTGGAGCCAACTGGGTTCACCGTCATCGGGGCATTCGGAGTAGGCACTGCCGAGCCAACCGATTCCGACCAAATCGCCCAGTCGACTCCCGGCGGAGCGCTCGTTCGTCCCGCAGGTCAGCTCGGAGGGGAGAGGAGGTCTTCCCCAGGTCGGGGAGAGGGTGGCGGGAAGGAAGGTGACAAACTGGTCCTCCTTCCCTAGCGTCCTCGCGCACACGTTCGCAGCCAGCCGGTTCCGCGCGTCGCGCGGGGTCATGAAGAGGACACGACCTACGTGACGCGCCGGCTACCCAAAATGGCGGCTCCCAGCTCGCGAAAACATGTGCAGGCGAGGCGTAGGGAAACAAGGGTCCCCACACCATTTCAAGCGCCCACTCATTTTATCCCTCCGTTCCATCTATGCAAGCGCCCAGCCCGCTCAAAGACACTTTCCGCCAGCGTTGGTACATGAGTTCACTTCCTTGTCAGTCTCGAGTCAGGCCTTGCTGAGGGTTTCACGCATCGCCTCAAGACGCAGCAAGGCGTGCAGCCTGTATCTTCCAAGATTCGCCGTCTGCCGTATTCTCTCCACCCAGAAGTGTCAAATGAGCTTCACAGAGCCTACATCATCGAGCGCATCGAGATTCTTATGAATGGGTGTCCCCCATTCTTGTTGTTGACAAGAAAGATGGCAGCATCAGGATCTATCTGTGTTTACTTTCAGGAGCCTAACAAGGCTATTGTTGCAGACAGTCTCCCGTTGCCTCGTACGGTGGAACTTCACGCTTTGGTAGGCGCACTCAGTTATCAAAACTCGACGTGGTTTCCGCTTGCCACCATGTGACCTTGCACCCTGACAACAGGGACTGACAGCCTTTATCACACATGATGGGCTTTTTCATTTCAAACAAGTTTGCGAGGGTTAGCTTCTTCCCCAACGGAATTTCATATGACGGCGATAATTAATGATGGCTGCCCTGGCGTGTTGTTCTACATTGATGTCGTGATCGTCTTTACCAAGAGTGCACAAGAACACCTTTTGAACTTCAAAACCGTCCTGCCAAAGAACAAAGACGCAGGACTAAAACTGAACATAAATGCCTTTTTGACGTTCCGGAGCTCTCGTTTCTTGGTGACAAGGTCACTGCGCAACGCATCTCGCCGCTTCCAAAAAAAGTAGACTCCATAGTGAGCACCCCAGTGCCAAAATGTGTTACTGCCTTTCGTTCATTTCTGGGTCCTGTAGAATACTACTCCAACTTTGTTCCACACCTCGTACAATTGGTCGAACCTATGAGCGTCCTACTTCGCCAAAATGAGCCATTCATCTGCTGAGCCAAAGCAGACGACAGTTTCACGAGCGTGAAAGAAATGCTTTCATCAAGTAATCTTCCAGATGTTGGATCCAGCTTTCCCAGCCATTGTGCCGACTGTCGCCTCCGATTGCCGGTTGGGAGCAGTCCTGCAAGCAGCAAAATGTCCACAAGCTCATCACATTCACTTTTGAATCTCGTACTCTGTCACCAGCAGAAAGTACTCTGTCGGCGAACGCGAAGCGCTGGCATGCATTTGTGCATGGGAACGATGGAACATGTACCTTTGGTATCGCCATTTCAAAATTCGAACAACCCACCAGGCATCGACGTGATTGTTGCCATCGCAAGAACTTGGGAGAAGGCCATTCTGAATCGCACGCTAGAGTGGACGACTTTTTTTATACAATTTCACTGTCGAGTACTGCAAGGTGTCTGCGAACACAGCAACAAACCCTCTTTCTAGGCTGCCAGCTCCTATGCATAAGGACAGAACTTTTTTTTAAGGAGCAAGAAACAGTCTCGTTTGTGGAGCCAGCTTGCGTAACGGAGGAATTCATGCAAGCCGTCCTCGACGATGGTTGCCTGCAAACGGTCAAGTCGTTCGTGCTCAGTTTCTGGCCGCCCCACAAGTCCGTACCAGAGGAGGCGAAACCTTTCTACCCTGTTCGTGAAGAACTTTCCGTTGTTGACGAACTCGTACTGCACGCAGAGAGCGTCGCTGTTTCTACCTCCCGCACGGCTCAGATCAACTCCAACGCCCACACGATGCATTCTGGTACCACGCGCACGAAGGCGCGACTTCGTGAGCTGTTCTAGTAGCCACTAATAGACAAGTGAGTGCAATCGGTCGTGAAAAACTGCCACGTCTGCCTGTAGACAGATAAGTCCACCAAGACATCGCCAGCCCCGTTACAACCTGTTACTTGGCCTGAACGCCGTGGCAGAAGCTTGTCCTATAGTTCATATCACAAGCCACGTGCAGCAGTGTGGAGGCTACATTGTTGCCAACAGTCTGCTCACTTAGGGCGCCTAACTCACAGCGAAGGAAGCGAAAGAAGGCGCCAGGGCCTTGCTGTTCCACAGGCCGATAGGGGAAAGGGAAATGCCCTTTCAGGGCCTCCTTCATGTTGAGGGCGGACTGTTGACAACAACGTAACCTCCACGGTGCTGCATGTAGCTTGTGGTGTGAACTATATATATATATATTTGGTCCCTTGGAGCACGCTTCTAACAACAGATTTGCTGTACCGCTTGTTGATTACCACTTCAAATGAACAGGGCAATATTTTTGCAGTGAAGAATCCACAAGCGCTGTGAAAGACTTCCTTCCTAACAAGTGTTTACGCCCGTGAAGGCTATCCGGAGGAAATCGTTTGCGACAATAGGCCGAAGTTCACTTCACGTGAACTTATTACCTTTCTGTGAAGCCGACAAATCCACCTGTTACATCCTTCAGTGTACTACCCACAGGCGAGTGGGAAAGTAGAGCTATTTAATCGAACATTGAAGTAGTTCATTCAAGTTTCAGTGCTCGAAAGGCGACCAAGCCGACAAGCAGCCACGGAGTACCTTGCTGTTTGCAGGCGTACTCCGCAGGCCCCCCTTGGAGTCACCCCGGCCGTTTTGCTGCATGGGAGGATGCCCCGAAGCAGGCTGGCTGTTGTTGGGTTTTCGGCCCCAGCCTTTGCCAAACACCCACCCACAGAACTGGTGCAACTACGTAGGAGGGTCGGCGTCAACATCAAAGCAGCAAGACGTATACAGACCGAACGATGGCTGCCAAGATGCCCAAGATAGCTGCGGACGATTTCGTGTGCATCAAAAAAGCCGCCCGTTCGCTTCAAAAGAGACTGCTCCTTTTCCTCGCCAACTGAAGTGCTGGAGAGGAAGGGTCCTGCCTCTTTCAGACTTGGAGACGGCCGTACGTGGAATGCCTCCAAGCTTTCCAGGGTTCCGGAGAGGGGCACGTATCCACTGGACCAACCTGTGGCAGAACGTACGTCACCACCTTTTCGAATTTGTTTTATATTTCCACCGGTAAACTTTTATTTCACATGGACCTTATAAAGAGTCTTTTTATGATATTTAAGAGCTCAAAATAGTGAAAATAATATTATTGGTGCTTGTTATCGACAAAAAATACCCCAAACTTGGCTGTTACGGGAACACTCATAACAAACGAATGAATTGCAGGAATTGCAAAATGTTTGGCCCAGAGCTAGCCAGCTAACTGTGCTGTGCAACTAAATAGGATCTTTTTCATCAGATGTTTTAGACTCATGTTAGAGGGAAAATACAAAAGAAAACACAAAAAGTTGTCATTTTTGTCTGCATTACTTGATATAAATCACGATTACGTCAAAACTTATCAACCGTTTTTAGAAATCCTAGTTTATGGCACGACCTAGTAATTAAGAAACAAGCTTGTAAGGTTTCACTGAAAAATATTTATTCATTTCAAAGTTACAACTATTCCTTCGCGCAAAAAGAAAGCGTAAGAAATCAAGTTTTCAGTAAAAAACAAGAATAAATTTTTTCGATCCCCGTACAAACTAGATCATCTTGCCCTGGAAAGTCAAAAGTCACCGGGTTCGCAGCTATGGCCCTCCTTAGCTGCTAAAAGCTGTTTTTTGGCTTCTGTAGCTGCCCGTATTTTGGTGTGGAGATGTTTTGCCTCACCCTTTAATAGGCGCTTGCCCTTCTTCGCGCGGTACTGGGCACAGACACAACGTCCTACAGGACTGCGGTGGTCAGGTTCGATGCCTGTTTCGGTCAAAATATCTGCTGTACTTCTGCTGCTATCGTTGAAGGGCCATACAGCATAATATATACCAAGGAAGTAGGAAGGGCAGGCTCATGTGGACGTCTTGGGCAATTCAAGCCAGTTGTGCAAAAAGAAACAATACGTTCCGTATACCAAAAATCCTATTACCTTGCGGTAGAGGTTCTAGAAGTGGCACATCACAATTTCCCTCTAGCTCCCAAGCTTTCCAGCACTCTACGATACCTTCACGTCCACGTGGTCTTCGGTCGGACTATTGCCTGTGTACCGATTGTCACGAAACTTTCGCTTCTTTAGCCTTTTAAGCACTGATTTGACTATGCCTTTTTGTTGAAACGTTCAGCCTATATTATTACTTATCCTACAAAGAACATGTTATTACTCTTCCTACTATGTTATTACTTCCTACCCATAAACTTGACGAGCCCGATAGCATTCGCGGAGGGAGCATAAAGCGCACGCAGAGTAAACAAGAATGGGGCCAGGCATCCCCCTTACGGAACTTTAAGACGATATTTAGAAACAGGACGCCTTACAAATTGTTTTGAATAATCTTTTATATATCGGACCAAAAGATACCAAAGAAGTTTCAATATATGCTGCTGATATTGGCTGTGCTGTCCGTTTTTAACCACACCACTTTAGTTTCAGTTTACGAACCATTCACCAGCTGTTAGAAAATTGGCTATAACTTTTGAACTATCTAAGATAAGAACATGATTATTTCTGGAAAACCTTTTGCAATGTTTGGAGGTTCGGAAAATGTAACAAAAATAGTATTTTTTTTAAAAGTCTTTTCAAAGGTGGTGACATTCCTTAAGAAACAAGTATATTTACGACTGTGGCGTACGCTATTTTTTAATAGCCGTAGAACACATAAGACGAACAAAGACGCAAGTTATGTTCACAGACTCCTTGAGCGATATTAGGGTGTTACGCTCAGGAAAGTCAAGTGAGAACGTTGTGTTCAAGAGAAGCAGACCATCGTCGTGCTTCGGGTGCCCGGACACAGCGTCATTCCTCGCAACGAACTCGATGACCAGAGCGCCGCTGTGGTGGGAGTGCATGTTCCGCAGCTGCTGTATATTGATTTGAAACTGTTCATTTGACAGGCACTTCGACAACGCTGGCAGCAACAGTGGGACACAGAGGCAGACAACAAACCCCATAAATAGGCAGCTATTACACAGAAAAGAAAACATAGCTACACATTTGCAGATTATGGATAGGTCATACATGCTGCACACTCACACTTTTTAAACGCAGCACCACTGCCCTGATGCGACAGGTGCGGACACCGCGAACAGTCGCACATTTTAGTTGACTGTGGGTACATTCACAAAGTAAAAAAGAATCACTCTCAGGAACTGTACAGTCACATGATACCACTAGATCCCCTGTTGCTTTTACGTGGTCAACCCTTAAACACTGATCAAAATGATTAAGCTGTTGTTTGTGTACTCTTTGGCTTTTGTTGCCCTTGCGCCACAAAACAAACACACAAAGTACAAATACAGCTGGTACATAAAAACGTAGTTTGATTTCTTTCCTGTGCACAAGCATCGCCTCCCGTATTTTACAACGCCAAACGCATCGCGCGCTTCCCTATGGGAGTGAGTGGTACGCTTGCAGTGCCCACATGTCGTAAGGTGAGGCCCCGATCTGAACCGGGATCACCCAACCATAACTGAATTCGAGAGAGGCTTGTGCCTGGTTGCCAAGGCAACCAATGTTTGAGATTGCCAGGTAATGGCGCTCTCGCTAGCGTTAGCAAACTCAGAGCCACGGTGGAGCACCTTTTGTCAACGTTGCCGCTTTCCACCAAGCGTCGCCCAGGATGAACCGGTCACGTGACTAAAGCGCTGGGAAGGCTACCGATTAGGGGAGAGTGGTCGGAGTAGAAGAAGAGGGCTTGTTTGGCCGGTCCGGGCTGATGCGTTTGACATTGTAAAATACAAGACGCGATGGCACAAGTCACAAAAAATAAGCACAGTACCACCTTCCTGTGCCTGACATTGTGGTCAACGAGTTTAAATTTGAACAGAAATAATGACAACTATTGGCACTGCATCCAGTCCAGGGCCACAACTTATCCTCATCACAAATTTGCGTGAAAATGCAGCTCCCCAGAGCCCAAACAGAATTTTTGAGTCTAAAATCAAGGTGTAGCTGGCGACTGCAAAACACTTAAGAGTGCTACACAACAGAAAACAACGAGTTTTTGCCTTTAGAGGCTTTTGTTACCTAAAGGAGTTCATCGTGTTATTACCTAATCCGTGTTACCTAATGAATGCCCTAAAGAAGTTCACCTGACTGGTGGATGGCCATTTTCAACAGCAGCCATCTCTTGCCAAGGTGGTGAAAACGTTGTATTGAGCATCAAATGAGTTAGTTGAACAGCAGCCATTCCGTGTTCCCCATAATCTCTGCCAAGAATAATTGTTGTAGTGTAGATGAAAAAAAAATGTGCACCAAACCAAACTCTCCACGTGAAAACGTTTTATTGAGCTAAGGCAGCCCCGCAACTGAGTAAGTTGAGCCATTACAACGCTATTCTCTTGCAGGGGGCAAAGTTTCAAAAGCGGGGTCCACAGTCCAGGAGGCCCTGGACAGTGCAGCCAGTTGCGCCCGAGATATCAGTCTCTTGCTGGTCACCCAGGTCGCCGTTAGCCAGCTGGCCCTCCCACAATAATTCTTGGCATTACAATTTTTCGACTGAAACGTTCTACGCAAGGGTTGAGGATCTCCATGAAGTCGTCTTCCCTGTTTACCACCACCAGGTGCCCGCCCCCCTTAACATGGACGTAGAAGTAGCACTGCTGTTTGTTCTCCAAGTTCAGGTAAAGTTGGACTTCAATACGGTTGTAGTAGACATGGGTGACTAAATCTTCGATCGGCTGAAAGGCAAAAGCCATTCTCTTTTTTTGTCCTTCAGCGAGAAATTGTGAAGGCCTGCAAACTCTTAAACTGTACAAGCACTTAACTTCCACCAGAGCAGGGTCATGACAATCGCACCGAAATATCCCGTCGGGATGGCAGCCAAGGAGCGGGTACTTTGGGTTTATCATAAGACCACAGCCTTCAATTGAAGCATTTGAATGCAGGCCTTAGAAGTACCGAACTAGCCTCTCCTTGGCTACAAACTCATTGGCAATACCATACTGCACTGGTATTAAATTGATTTTTTCGAAATGAAAAATCGCGTTTATTAATGTCATCAACCTTGATCGGCGAACATCCTTAAAAATGTATGCTGTTACGCGGCTTTTACGATAAGAAAAAAAAAGTAGAGCACTCCTCCTGCCAAAAGTGGCTTGTTCGATGGCCTTCCCATCCTGTTCGGTTACAGACATCTTCTCCATCACAACCACAGCAACTCATCTACATTTTCGCTCTGGAGTCGTCTCTGGGCTAACAGACGTGCGGTAAACATTGACAATGGTGTTCCGACTGTCACTGCGAGTCTATCATATCTGGGCATATTCACAGGCGCTACCAGCTGTAGCCTATCTGTTCCTGTCCTGGCGGTTGTAGAGTATACACTCTTGCGTTTGGGGCTACCTGGAAACCAACAGGAGCAGTTAATACACATGCAATGTGAGGCAGCAATAAATTTCATGTTGGCTTAAAATGTGCCCGCAGAAATTTAACCATTACCTTTTGAAGTGTCTGCAAAAACACCTCTTCATTCGGACGCTCTTTGGGGGCCAAGGGCTTCCTCTTTTAGGGCACAGTCCGCTTCGTACCATATCGATGCCGTGTGTAGGTCAGCTGCTTCGCCCGCTTCAGCTGCACCTACAACAGTTTGTCACCCTGTGTGACTGAAATTCCTCACAATGTACAACAGTGTTTCTGCACGTCATGAGACCAAGTGCATTCTATTAGTGTCATTTTTATATTGCAACTAGTCCTAAAATTGTCATACCTTTTTCAGGCGGCGTTCCACCCATGAACATGGCAGTCCAGTCGAAGCCTGCTATGAGTGTTCACCGGTGTCTTCAAGTCTACTGCAAAGCAAACTTCTGCAGAATGACTGCAGACCCGTCCCAACCTGCATACGCCCATGGATAAGTTACATATTGTACCAGAAAGCAGTAAAAAGAGGGAAATAAAGCTCACTTGCCATGCGTGAGCATCTGGCATCCTGGATGTTGCCCTTCTTCCTGCACTTGAACCCAGCATTCATATGCTGGGCACGTTGATCGCTGCAATGGGCGCACATGGACTTTCAGGATGCAGAGACCTTGTCGTGGCCTAGCGGTCCTGTTGTGGATCTTGCCTGCACAGATTATTTGTGCACTGCCAGTGTAAAGTTCTAGCCACACATGTTTACAAAACACAAGGAGGAGCAACTAAACAGGTCATGTTTTTTTTCATTTATTAGATGGCATAACTGTCTTGTTTGTTCTACACGGCAAATTTCAATCAACAGTTTAACGCTTACAAGTGCACCTGGTAGATAGCCGATGCGCCACTGTATAGACAATGATTTCCCGACTTCTTTGAACAGAATGTCATTTGACTCAAATGCCACCATTGAGGTTGTACATGTTTTCCAAAGCATAAATGTGAAATGCCTTTTGGGTCCAAGGAGCACCACCGCCAATCTTTGAGATTCTCAGATGCCTCTGAAACACGATAAATCAACCTACTGCCCTTTCTGTGGTGTTTTGCGAATTCACCTGTAGTTTTAATTATATTCGATTTTATCACATACGATGACAGTTTTTGGCCCAGTTTAACTCTGAAATTAATTTATTTTCAAGTTACGCGAACGAAACTGGCAGTAAGTAACTACCCCAAAACATGCGGGTGAAGGCTCCACTTTCAACTGCTTTAGAAAATTGCCCTGCCGATGGGTGAAACTCACGTAACTCAAATGTCGTTTCAAATAATTGTGGAGCAAGTTTATTAGATCGAGCATGTTGTAAATACCTTCCCGGCGCTTCTGTTCTACTCGTGTATCTCGAAACAGTACTTCTTAAATGCCAGAATTTCACCAGGCAACCTTCACTATGATATAATCACACCATATGTAAAACACCAGGAAGACAGGCAGGGAAAATATTGAAGCGTTTCACAACAGGAAACTGGGAGATGATTGTGTTGGCCAAACGTCGATAGCGCTTTGTGACAAAGAACGCATACTTAACTAGCACATGACGCCAGATTTCATTTCCTACGTTATGTAACCCTGATATCAGCCCGGGAGTGGCCCTTTGTTTATTCTTCGTGAGTTTCAGGCTTTCTGAGTTTTAGGTATGTTGGGGAGGGGTACGAGGGAGTGTATTAGATTTGAATGCTTTGTTTTCTTTCTTTTTCTGTCGCAAACGTTTATATTCCGCACGCATCCCATGAATAAACTAATTGTTATAGTCAGCGCTCGTCCTTTCCGTTCCCTTTTTCCTCGTCACGTTTTGCGCTATTGTTCAGAATGACACCATACCAACTCGCTCAGCTCACCACTCTGTAATAGTACCACTAGCAGATAGCGAACAGTGTCTGCAACAGCTCACCGATATATGCGAGGAAGAAGCCAAGCACTGAGCTCGGGTTGGAATTTTGCACAGCAAAGTTCGGAGTTCTGGTTTTTAATGACGACCCCCGTAACACATCGGTATTCGTTCAACAAGCAACAATACCGCGGGTAACGAAATACAAATATCTGGGCATATGGATAAGCTGAAGGTCAGACCTATATAAAAACTCTGAGAGATATTTAAGAATGAAAGCAAGAAGCACTTCTACCATGAAGCACAGAGCACTAAGGGATATTGTCACGTGGATATTTGTCAAGCCACGATCCCCTGCTTGCGGTGTGGGTGACAGCCGTGCAGATCTCAATCCCCAGTTAGTGCTACGTTCCATGCTTCTTGGCCAACCAGGTTTTTGAAGACGACGACGTAAATGTGTGGGTCCACCGCTCGTGGGCCAGACTGATTCAGCCATCTTCGCTGAGCCTCGTCGTGCTGCCTCCACTCTTCGGTGTAGCGCTACGCCTAATAAATAGGTACATCGCCATCCTGCTGTCTATACCTACGTCTACTAAGACGCAACAATATAACAAGTACGAAATAGTGAGAGGAATCTGCAAGGGCGTAATGGTACCGGCACTTGACTTTTCAAACGCAGTATTGTGTGTCAAATTAGAGACTCAATCAGGGCTAGAAGTGAATCAGAGGGCGGTAGGTCGATTGGTATTAGGAGCCCAGAGTAAAACTGCGAACGAGGCAGTGCAGGGAGACATGAGATGGGCCTCCTTTGAAGGGAGGGAAGCGCAGAGCAAAATATGTTTTGAAGAAGGACCTAGAAATACTAATGAACCGAGATGGGCGGCCAGAGTGTTGCGGTATTCTAGCATGAAAAGCATGGACACACAGTGGAGGAAAACAACCAGAATGCTCAAAACCAAGTATATGTAACCTGGAAGCGTGGGGGAAACGACCAAGGCAATAAAAAATTAAGTGAAAAAATCAGAGACGACCTGGAAAAAGAGGATGGGTGCAAAGAAGTCGTTAGATATCTACAGAATCGGGAAGCGGAAGATCATGAGGGAGAAGTTCTTTGATAATACCAAAGAGAGTGCATTGCTTTTTGAAGCCCGGGCGAGCTGCTCTGGGACAGAAACGCTTATCCGCGAGCCGGTACAGGAAGAACTATGCGCAGGTTACGGCGGGGATTTATAAACCATGCGACGTATATTGCAACGGAGTGCAAAGGCACCCGTCCAGTCCTCGGTGAGGATGACATCCAGCTTCAGGGAGCCCTTGGCTTAAGGTTAGCAGAAAAGTGAATTAGACAGTTGTAGAGTTAGTACAAGAACGTTAGAATGTTGGGCGGAAAAAGGCAGAGAAGAATCTGGGGAACATATGAACAAAGAAATCAGACTAGCACAAAATGTTATAAAGGCTTTTCTTTTTTTTGGCGAGGTGATTGTACAGTGGCGTTACGACTAAAGTCGCTGTGCAACCCACCCCGTTACAAAGGGGAAGTCGTTAAGCATCATCATTAGAGTTTCTCTATATCCGCAGGGAGGTAAGAGTTGCGCGACCGCCCGCCATCTTGTTGTCCGGATTTCTGCGAGAAAGCCGTCCGTCGCGCGTGTGGAGCGGCGCCGTCACCGCTTCCAACGGCGGCCAAAGTGCGGTGGGGGCGCTTCGGTCGGCGGCGTCTTACGGCGCCTACGTTAAAGCAACCTTACTATGGTGGCTAGAACCTGACCTCCGTTCTTACTACTAGAGTGCACTAGAATAGGGGAAGTGGGTTCAGTGGCCGGCGCGCTACATGCGCAGGCGTGAACCGGCGAGTGTTGACTGGTTTCGGATGTACGCGGCAGCGCTGCGGTAGCGTGGGCTATAGGGCCGATCTTCTCGGCTGCTTTGACTGCGTGCGGTGCATCGGCTCGAAATCGCAGTTTGGAGCTGAAAAGTGTCTTTTTGTAAGGGAAATGCAATGTCGGGTCGTCGACGTCAACGTCATCGTTTTGCTTTCGGGTGCAAGACGGGATATCAGTGGACGAAAGACGGGCAGCCGTCGTTGTGTGCGGCGCGAAAAAATGCTATAGCAGAGCGAAAACAACTTGCACAGAAAGTACAAGGTGTTACACGAATACTTGCCAATGCATAAATGTGTGCTAGTTGGTTCGAACTGTGAAACATGGTTAAGTATGGTGTAACGAGACAACAAAGAGGGCACACAGGACTACTCACACAAGACCACCTGCGTGGTCTCTTCTGTGTTGTCCCGTCTATACTGCGCTACTTAAAGGGACACTGAAATGAATTTGTCAAGCTCCCGTTTTTGCTTGCAGGTGGTGTTAGACTGGCTCAAATTAGCACACTTCTCATCATTTATCCGGTTGACAAATCTGGTAATTATTTTACAAAGCGCGAAAGAAAAAAACTACCATGCGCGGTTTGCGGCGGCCGCACCAACTAAACGCTGTGACGTCGCGAGGAGGGGGCACCGTGATTGGACGATGCTCAAAGTTAGCCATCAAACAAGTTTCGGTTTCGGTTTCGGTTCTTTAAAGGCAAATGCTTGACATCCGATGGCGTCGTTGGATGGGCATTCTCAATATCCCAGTAATCGTCGTACCGCGCTTCTGCCATGTTGTCGGCTGTAAAATGCATAAGATAAGCCTCCCGGGGCGTCTTGGAATCGTAGCATTCACTAGCCGAGGCCTACGCAGTGCATGAACGCCCTCCGCGTCCCCGCAGACGCTTAAATGCCATGCGCTTTTCCCCCATATTTGGAGCTTGCCTCACTCATGCCTGTATCGTAAAAAGCGTGTTCGCACCAGGCCAAGGTCGTTGATTCTAACCTGTGCCACTTTCCCGCATGCAGTCGGTGCTTATGGCAACATCACGCCAACGAGAACTCGCTAGCGCGCCAGTGTCAGCCTGCGCGCGTTCTGTGAACTAGTTCGTGGAGCAGTGAACGTTGCGACCCAGAAAAACGTGAACTCAGTATCGAAAACATCAGCGGAAAGCGAAAAAGTTAACTTATAAAAAAAATGTACCCGCGGGAATTCGAACTCCTCACGTGCAAAACACTTGCGATGCGTTACCTAGCGCACGAGACCAGTAGGCCACGGTCGAGGGTTACCGACATTGCAAATAAGGTGTAATGTATCACCACTTTACACTTTTATTTAGTTTTAGCATTTCAAGTAGCTTAGGTGACTATTTGCTGTATTGCGATTGTGCAGTAAGCGTCCGCCAAGTTTCCATTCTATCTCACGTCTAGCAATTGCATTTCTTAGACGGAAAGCGTTCGCAAATGCGTAGTCGTGCTGCTGACCGCTGTGCTTGTTCGCCAGCGCAAAAAAGTGCTTCCCGCACCCTAGTTTTACGCTGTACGGTAAAAATATCAGTTGATTTTATTTCCTTAGTACCTATATTGACTTCGCTGACTCTTCTCCCCCCTTCAAGAGGCCTTATATTTTCCTACTGGCGTAACGTCAGCGAAGCGTCCCATGTGCACTTGTGCAGCGCTTGTGTGGAGCGAACTGGATTCGGAGCTTAATTGATACAGTGTACAAACTAACAAAGTAAAGAAAGGCACATTCTTCCATTCACAAACGTGTCCTGGCTTCGTTTCAACCGAGCGAACGAATTGCGACGACCCGTCGGCGGCCGGCGGACGAAACGCTGGGCCGACTGACTCGATCGGTAGGTCGGCTGGTCGGCGAACCGTGCAGTAGCGCAGCCAATTGCCAGATCATCTCCTGCTGACGTCACACGAAAACGCCACAGAAAATGGGCGAGCGTAAAGAGAGGAGGACAGCATTTTCGAATTGATTTTTCTACTAAATAAATTCGCGCAAACGCGCTCAGAATGGTCGAGACAGGGCCTAGAGACTCCGGACTACAATTTGCGCTCGTAATCCCGCAATGTTTACAAATCACTTCAGTGTCCCTTTAACCATGTTTCACGGTGTCAGACGAAACCCTTTCAGTATGCGAGTTACATTTTCACCCTTCGCTTATTGCTAAAGAATATGTACATATAATTTATGGCAAAGTCCTCATAGTGCGGGGTAGGCCAGAACTGTCGCCCGATGCGGTACCGAATAACTTTGCTTCCACTTTTTTCAGCAAACAAAACCTGTGCAGTAACCGCATACATAGTTGACATTATGCTGCCGCCTATATCGCAGTTTTCCTGCGGAAATGGGGCAGCCAGCACTCTAAAGAGCTAATAGCCCGACATTATGAAGCTTTATGTTTTAACTAGGCTGCATTTCTACGTCAAAGGCATCAATGAGTCGCGATAACAACGCAGAAAAAAGATCCTCATGCCAAAATAAGCATGTTCTCCTAGTTGCTTCCGTAACGTGTACAGCGTTGCGAAATGCATGAAATGTGTGTTGCATAGGCCAAGTGGTTAAGAATGAACTGTGACCAGCATATGCCTTGTTCGAATTAAACAATTCAGGGAATCTTGGCCCTTACCAGCACGACTTAACTGGCAGAGTTTTTGTAGGGTGAACGTTCCCGGACAAATAACTCAGGCGAAAAAACAGTTGGAAAACAATTGAACTTACAATGTACCCAAATGGAAAGAGTCT
>CM023456.1:129736738-129834646 GCA_013339765.2 Haemaphysalis longicornis
CAACAACGATGGCATGACGGCCAAAACAATGTACAGCTGCAGACTGTTTACAGTGTAACCACTTAGCGTGTAGGACTAGACTAAACGCGCTTTCGTAACTGCCAAATCACCTTTCGCAGAACTCTATTTTATAAGCATACCACTTAAAACTGCAGTAGCCCAAAGCACAACCCCACCTAAAGTGCAGTTTGGTGAAAGAAGGTTGACCGGAGGAGCTGCAGCTGTTTCAGGACAAGAAACAAAAAAAGGGGGACAAGCCACTGAATGCAGCATACACCCCTTCCACTCATCCTGACAAGAAAAAATACGGCTGCTCTTTACATTGCACATTTTTACGGCAGCATTCCGTAAAACAAGGTGTTTGCTCGCATTTTCCCTATCGAACAGCCATTTCAGTGCGCGCAAAGCGAGACCTTAGCTTTGTCCTTTGGCTGCCACAGGGTTGCAAGAGTCGATGAATGTACGCCGTATATTATGTAACAAGAGCATGTTAGAAGGCATAATTAATGCTGAACCATCCTCCACATAAGCAAAGCTGACCCCAAATTCACAGGTGAAAATGAGTAATTACCACACAACAAGGGAGGGCAAAGCATCCAAGACCCTGTTTGTTCAATACATGCAGCTACACTCGGCAAAAATGGTCCACTCAATTAAAATTCACATTCTATAAACTACAACCTTACGTGCAAACGTTATTGTTTCCTACCTGTTTGCGATGTGAGACAAAATATCTCACTCACTTTTGGTCATTTTTTATTGATTGTATCGCAGCGGCGGGCACCAGCAAACAAAACCGTGCAAATGTGACACAAATCCAAAGTGAAGGCGGAGAAGGCGCGTAGTGCCTGCGGGCTTGCAGTGCTAAGCAAAAGCCAACTTCCATACCCACACATAGCCTTAATGAAACCGAAACCATAACCGCATTGAAACGGAAAACACAATGTTTCAGCCAAGTTTTCGGGCACGAGACATCATGGCAGTCATATCTCGCCGCTGCATTTGGGCTCTGCGGCGCAGGACGGCACTGATAAACGAGTATGGCACAATAAGAGGCAGTTCGGCGCAAGATGGCGTACGTAAACAAGTTTGGCGCTCATTGGTGCAAATGGCGCAGCTGTTTCACCCTGAGTACTAACACAAAATAATTCCTTAGGACACTTAAATATGTTTATGTGCTTCGAATGTGAAAGCACTCAAAGCACTCTGGCGAAACGAAAGGAGACTGAATGGCACCGAGTAATTTTTTGAATTTGATTTAGTGCTACATGCATGGAGTCGCCCTCACATCATGCTACTGATCCTCCGAAATCTCCATTTTCCATGGATGGGTTGCGCCTCTTTTCCTCTCATGCTGCCAAGTGTTTTTTTTTCCAATGCACCCAAGCTCTGTTAGGCTTACTGGAACCCTCCACTAATAATCCCCAATATTTAAAATTGGGCCATATAAGGACAGGGCAGCTGGATGGGTGGCACCACCTCTCGGCGCTACCCTCGTAATCGGAACAGACCTGTGCATTGGAGTGCACAGCCTGTCATTGGTTTTTGTAGTACACCTCGCTGCACTCAATATTTAGGCGTCGTAAGTGAATATGTCCGGTGAAATGAAGTCCACATAGACATGCGTTTTGGCCCTGCACTAGCAGCTGCGAAACTCATCGGGATATTCTAAGCACATTTGTTTCTACCAGCTCCAATCCCAACGGGGTACCAGGATACGGTTGGTACAAAGAGGCACATATGCACAAGTTTGTTTGCTGTATAATGTTGTGGCAGTAGACAAAAACCTTTCTGCAACCGAAGCTTTGTTGCATCTGCTTTCCTGGAGTGATGGCATGTGAAACTGGGAGCTGAAGCCACACTCATGCATCTATTGCCATTATTTTATTGACTAGTCAGAGGAATGCCACAGCCCAACCTAACAACCCCACTTTTTCAAAAATGTGTACAAGAGGTCGGCGCTGATGACTTTTCAACGGCATCGAAAACCAGTCTATGCCAAGTACCCAAATACAAGCGCTTTAATTGTTGCATAGTTTGAGTGTAAATCACTGCAGAAAAAAGAAAATATAGCCAAACGAAAAAGTCGCCCAATTTGGATATGATAGCCAACGCATCGTAGGAAGCTAAAAAACATGTGGAAAAAAAAACTAATACTAGGTAATGAAATTGCAAATTCCTGCACTCCAGCGTCTTCGCACAGTATTTAGAAAAAAAAATAATTGAAACGAACTGACAAAATCACAAAGGTGTATTTAATTCAGCGTCCTCAGCAATTCACTAAAAAACAACATCAGGAAAGCTAAAAAATGAACTAAAAAAATCACAGAGGTGCACTCTAATCCCATGCTCTCAGACGATTTACTCAAGAAACACACTGTCTGACTTGGAATGTTTCTTCAATGCCACCAAGGAAGCGTAAGTTGGTGAACTGTAGAAGTGCCTTCAGAATGCTTGCACACTAAGCTTTCAGAGCTCCTGTAGCGTTTAACTGCAGAGCTGTTCAGGTAAAGCATCACCCGTCCGTCGCACCAAAAAAACCTCGAGGACTCGAGAAAAAAAAATGTGGTCAGAGAGATCCCGGGAATCAGACCTGGGACCTTTGCGCCACGAAACCGGCAACCTAACCATTGGGCCACCACAAAATCCCGAGGGGTACGGGGTTAGCAGCGCCGGGAAACAATATGTGCAGCCAGTTGGAAAGAAAAAGAGGTTGTGTTGGCATGCAGTGCGCAACACCTGCAAGAAAAAAACGCCAGATTGGAATATTCGCAAGTGTTAGAGCCAAATGGGTTAATTTTGAAGCAGAAGAAATAAACACACCTAACAACGAATTTAGGCCCCCATAGCGCAGCCGGGTCTCCGACAAAGGGAGAGGGGCTGCCAGCTCTGCTGTTTCTCCAGCCTTGCATCGCTACTAGTGCAAGCTGCACCAATTTTCTTTTTATGCCAAGTGCTCCGCTTCAACATTTTGTCACAGTGGTTTCACTGCAGTGTGGCCAACGCAGTTTTTATTTATGGAAAACACAGCCGAACCGTTTAGGTGTGAAACTGGGGGCCACGCGTAATTGTTCGATGAACCACAAGAAAAGTTTGGCTTAAGCTTTTCTTCCTGAATTCAGGTGCTCGTCCTGTTAATAAGGGGGCACGTGGGTATTTGGGACCAAACGATTGCCCAAAAAAAGTAATTTTTTTAAATATCAATTTTCTCTTGATTCGCACAGATTTTCCCCCCAAAATTCCGTACTTGGAACAGTTCCAGGACTTATAAAAGCCATACCCGTTTCAGCAAATCTAAACCCTTATTTTGCAAAAAAATAAAATAAATCAAAAAAAAAAAAACGCCATATTTAGCAAACAATTTATAATCCCCACTTTGTTTGGTGTTTCAGTAGTTGCAGTTCATTTTTTTGCACTGTGAAGCTGAATGTTTAAACCACCCAATAAGAGAAGCAGATTGTTTCAGTAGTTGTTTAATTAGCATTATTTTTAATTGGTTAGCAGGAGTAGTTAAATGTGGAAGTTAGAATTTATCGAAACTTGTATTCGATTGGAAAACAGAAGAACTGATTCCCAAATTTCGCTCTCCACAACCTGGTATCTATTAATGCCTTGCTGGTAGTCTTTTGATTGAGAAGTTCCTTTTTCCTATTGTTCTCAACAATAAAGGAAGATTTTTAATTAACTTGGAAACTTATTACCTTGCATCAAAACTAATTACATATCTTGAAATAAGCTAAAAAACTGAACAAGCCCATGAAGTTTCATCGAAATTGGTTTGAAAAAAAAAAAAAAAAGTTCCTAAGACCAGTGTGCCCCCTTAACTGTCTGCTCTCAGCGTAGTCCTGCAATAATTGCTTTTTTCAGAGGCCGTGAACGAACTAGCTAGCAACCAAGTATAGATCATTGCCACTGTGCATAAAGCAATGATTTTGTACCGTTGTGCTTTGCTTGTTCTCGCAACGCACTCCAGTGGCTGTTATGAACACCCTCAGATTGACGTCTAATGAGCCATGTCGCTACCATAATGAGGTTACATAGCATCGCCCTTTTGCACATCCCTTTCCCTTTGGGGTAAACCTTCTTTTCGCAGCTGCCCAACTTCAACTTGCGCTCGTGTACGGTGCAAATTTTATTTATTTTATTTATCAATGGCGAATGCCAGCAATGGGGTATATATTCTAATCAGCCATCCATGCCGGCTTACCAAGAGCTATATTGAGTTCCCCTGTGCAAAACTGCACACAGGCATGCAGCTTGTAAAATTTTTGTGCACTACAACGCTTACACACACACAACAATCAATTTCACTTCCAGCTACACATCGTGGCTTGGCACATCGATCGTTGTCTGTACATGGTATGCAATTTACTGAACACGTGCATAGCCTGGAGTACTTGTTATTCGTACAATTCGTACACGTGGTATTTCTCACCAAAGCTGTCCCCCCTTCCAAGGTTATGCAATCTATCCAAAAAACTCCTTGCGATTATTTAGGGTTTCCAAACTGCACCACAGAATGACGGGTAAAGCGATGTAGAAGAATGCCACGCCAATGGCTCGCCACATTCTGCTGGTGAACGTTTTGCCACAGGTGGCACAGTTCTGCGGAAGTGACGGTGGTGCTATACAAAGGGCATCCAGTTCCTATAACCCATGCATATAAGGATTTAACCTTACAAACTGCCTTTTCCCTTAGGGTGCCTTTGAAGGCAGTGAGCCACCTCGCAGTGACTCGTCTCTACCAGAAGGTCGTGCCGACAAGCAACCACATTTCGCATCGCCAACGAACAAGGACGTGTGCAAAAACAAAAAAAAAAAACGGCTTGTTCAAATTCTAAATGCACGTCTCTAAAAAAAAAAGAAATAAACTTATAGCCATTGTTCATCATTTTGAAAAAAACTTGAATCAGCAGCTCATGTAAAAATACTTGAAATAAATATTGTGCCCGAGTTTTCAAGTGGTGCTTGAGTGATGGAAAAAAGGCACGTTGAACACGTGGCTTAGTTTGTGCCTCTTTTAGTTATAGTGCGGCAGTTTTCGTGGCTCCAGGCACACATTACAAGCAGCGTTACTTTCCTTCGCGTGAAAACTAGAAACGTCAAAGAAACACTCTGAAATGCAGGCATGCACTACGCATATGGGAAAAAACTGAAGATGCATTGGTGGATTTTTACTAGTGCAATAACATTGCAGCCAGGCATCTGCCTCGCTAAGTCGGCAGTCAGTTCTACTGAATTGAGGGTAAAAAGAAAATTAACACAGGACAAAGGAAGGACAGACACGACTAGTGCTCAGTTACAACTGCGTTTATTCTGCAGAAACCATCGAAGTATTTATAGGCTTATTTAAAAAAGATTCAAAAACATTGCTTGAGAATAGGCTGTTTTGGTATAATTCGATGTTTTTGCAGAAAAAACAGTTGAGAGCAGTAGTCTCCACCTGTTCTTCCTTTGTTCTGCATCAATTTTTAAAGTGGTTGCGTTATTAGGCTCATTTTTCGATTTCCCCGTGGCTCCTAGCCGTCCGCTATCAGCCGTGCTCATCAGGCGTCCACGGGAAATACGTCACCGGAGCCATCCGGAAGCTACGACAAGGCAGAAAGATTCGAGGGCTCCATTAAATCTGTAATGTCACGCAGCGGCAACTGAGCTGTGGAAAGGAGGACACTGACACTACGACGGAGACGATAGAAAGGACGCACGTTTTCAGCAGTGGCCGCACCATAGCAGTGATGTTTGTTCAGAGCCCAGTCGGTGGTAGTATGCTCGGAAGACACGGTCACCAGCCGTGCCCGCAACTTAAGCTATCACGCCAAAGCGTGTTTCCAAACGAAGATAAAAAAATATAGATTTTCGGTAATTCATGCGACGAAGCTAAACGCGGGCTACGTGGTGCGCCGAAGTGGAAGTCTCTGGAAGAATTTAGACAACTTTAGGATCTTTAACGTGGGCCGAAATTTCGGCACAGGCATTCTTATTTTCTGCTTCCATCAGAGAAATGGCTACCACGGCCAGGAATCAAACCCGCGCCCATCCTCGGGCACTGCAGCGCAATGCCTTACCGCCTGGGCCACGGTGCTGTTTTTTTCCACTGAAACTTATGATGGCACCAACATTGGGTTGCCTAGCTAAAACAGGGGGCAAATGATTAACGCCAGTGTCTCAGAAACCAAGATGGCATAGATTATAAGCAGAAAAAAACTAAAATAAAGCTCACTGTATAGCGACTAATCGCATAAGTTTTCAAAATAATTTTTACTATTCCCACGGTTCTGTCTCTGCCGCAAGCTTAGTTTGGAAAAAGGACAGATGGCGCCATGAGGTCAAGTTAAAAATCACTGTAAAAAAGGTACGAGTTGGTCTGCCAGAGGCAGCACGGAAGAATGTTCACCGCGGCTCTAGAGACAAGCAGTAGCGCCAAACTCACAATCCCCCCCCCCCCCCGCCCCCCCCCAAAAAAGAAGAAAATCTTTAACCAATATCCCACAATATAAACGCGCAAGCCAGAGAAGAGGAAGAAAATGACAAGAGAGAAACAATAAGACTCATGCAGCCGTTAATCATGAGCTGAATATTGCAATGCTTACATACCACAATTTACCTCCACAAAAAGGAAGTGATAGAAACACCATCATCAGGACAGCATAAAAGGCAGTCCTTAACCTCACAATTTTGACTGTGAGATGAACTAGCAACAGGTAGACCACCACGGTGACAGAATGCACATGCATACACGGGTATAGAAAAAAGGAAGGCCATTAGCTTGACAGAGGGAAGAAATAACAATATTTGGAGCAAAGAATCGACTCCAGATGCGCACGACAGCAGCCGGGCGAAGGTCTGGGAGAGACCTTCCCCCTGCAGTTGTCCCTAAATAAGGTTTGTGATAATGTCAATGCATGTGTCTTCAACTTGTGTCTTTGTAACGTACTTCAAGAAATCGGAGAAACCACTCTACTCGCACAAACAGACTGGCTGGAAAAACAAAATCAAGAGGGGCCAAAATATGGATCCAGTCTTTCACGACAAGAGGTGATATAGTAGTATCAAGTTCATTTGGAGAAAGTTTCAGAATCATAAGATATACACCGACTGCGGGATGTACGAAAGCACGAGGCCGCAAACTATCGTAGCTGACTTTTCTTGCAATCTTCATTAGTGCATGCCCCCTACATACAAAGACAAAGAAACAGAAGTTGGAGACATCCTTTCGGCAACCTGAGTAGCAGAAGTATAGAAAAGAAGCGTAAATATTATTATATACTTTGAAAGCTTATTATAGTGTTTTCTGAATACCTAAGCGCTTCGATGAAACATTCCCATCTCCAATAAAAAGTTAACGTCACCAGGAGATACGGACACAGTGGTCTGGAAGAGAACGATGCATTGACCAAGAGGCACATGAACTTGCATACTGCGCTCCTTGCGACCACAATTACCACACTGCCCTCCTCAAAAAACCTTAGAACGAATCCTAATCCTATGCCTAGGAACAGATCTTTCCCCTTGCTATAACGAGGTCTCAACGCCGAAGAATCACAAAGCTCTGTGGACGAAAACCAATACAAGTACCTGCGAACGTATGTGCGTTGAGGTGTTGGGTGGGAACATCAGACATTAACTTGGTACTCTGCTAAAAGTGAGGAAACATCCACCCCTTTGCATGCAACATAGCCATGTGTAAGGGTATGGTAAGGGGAGATCAACTTGGACATTACATATTCCACTTCTGCGAAACATGAAAGGCAGCTTTGACCAGCCCGTTACCTCAAAATCAGCACGACATGACTGAAAGGACAAGGGAAGATGCTGCTGTACCAAGTGCCCAAGACTTCAGATTCCACCATTGGGCTGCCTGCCATCTCTTTACCACGTTTTCCCAAACCCCCCTATTTCTTCCTGAACAAAGATCTTCACTCTCTCTCTCTTCACGAAAAGCACGATGTTCAGCTCGGCCTAGACATTACAGAATTAACATTTTCAAACGTTGACACTGACGCCTCCCGCTCAAATTGACCAACACCTCGCCTCCGCAACCTTTCACAATCCCATTTTAAGCCACACAAACGTGGAGAGTCTCCGTCTTTCCTGGGCCATGGCGATTTAAAAACCCTCGTTGCTAGTCTTTCTCTCTCGAATCGTGAAGCATAAGCCGGAAATGCATCCAGTGCGTAGGAAAACATTCCGTAGTCGAAGTATCGTTATCGCGCCTTACATCTTAGGATACAAACTTAGATGTCTGCAACTTTTTTGCACTCAATTCTATTAGAATCGTGAAACAACCCACATACTGTTGAAGATCGTTCCAACACACATGCTGTTTGCGAGCTGTATTCATTCATTGTGCCAAGCATGCACTGCACTGTTCCGCTGTCTCAGTGGGCAGTAGCACTGAATCCCTGCCACTCCTTCCATTGTTCAGCAATTTTGACATTCTGCATCTGTTGCTCACTGTGTCTTCTTTTGCCACATACTCGGCCCCGCCCTCGTTTCACACTCCATTTTATACCAAACACCAACGCTGACAAATGACACCAAGACAAACAAACATGCTTGAGCACCACTACGGCCACCTCAACCTGACATTAAACTAAGCCGCTAGGGGGGCGAGCGTAGTACCACTGTGGCCAATGCAAGCTACCAGCAGTGTTGTTATAGCAACTGTGGCCTCCAGCTGGGCTTAACACTACTGCTCACTCATTCTCTGTTCTTCTGTAGCTGTGTCCACTGATCGATGGTGAAAACTTTTGCCGACATGCCCCTATTATGGCTTACTTAATAGAAAAGGAAATACATAGTACAGTTAAACCTCGATGTAACGAAGTCGCTAAAATTCGTAATTTATTTCGTTACATCGAAATTTCGCTACATTGAATTTCGCGGTTATAATGAAGTGTTCATCGCATAAAGCATTTCCTGCAAACGAAAACGTGGAGCGCATACACGGCTGGCGCACTGTTTCTGTCAGACCTTAGTCGTCTGCGCGTCCATCAGTGCGAACCGCATGGGGTGTTTTCTGCGCGCAGAAACACGCCTGCAAGCCACAGGCGCGCTGACGCAGCCGCAGAGACCACCCGCACGATGCGGGTAGCTCCAGCGACCGCTTCTAACGGCTCGTTGAAACGCAATTCGAGGGGCAAAGGAAAGGGGCATGCGAGAAAACAACGTGGATAACGTGGGCAAAATTTTCACTGTAAAACGGCACGTGCGCTGCTTACGAAAGTGCCCATCAAATACCCTCCGCGGTGGTAAGGCAAATCGTCTCCGCAAATGGTGTCCGCGGCTGCTTCAGCGCGCCTGTGGCTCGCGAGGCGTGTTTTTGCGTGCAGAAAACCATCCATGCAGTTCACGCTGATGCCCGCATAGACGATTAAGCTCCGACAGAAACAGTGCGCCAGCCGTGTATGCACGCCACGCAGTTTGTAGGCAAGGAGCTTGCTCACGGACTTTGTGGCTTGTGGCATCCGCGGCATTGGGTGGCCCGTGTCGCCGTTCGCGTTTTATCGAGACCCCGTTTCAGCGCTTGCGTCTCCAAAAATATACTTTTAAAAATAAAATTTTCTGTTTAGCTCTCCATGAAACTTCGTTGCATTGAAATTTCGGCAAACGGGACTTCGTTACACAGGGGGTGAAAATACATGGTGTGCATACACTTGAAGTTATGAAAAGTTCCGTGGTTCGTTACATCGAGGGTTTCGTTACATTGAAGTTTGTTACATCGAGGTTTAACTGTATTCAAGTGGCATTTGAGTGATGGGAAAAAAGAATGACTGAAGGGTCGCTTGCACATGTGGCTTGGTTTGTACAAGTTTGGTTGTAATGTAAATTTTTGTGGCCTCCACGACACAGATTAGAAGCCGTCTTACTTTGTCCAGAAATGAGAACAGTCAACGAGTACATAATGGGATGCTACGTGTGTGAGAAAGAAAATACTTAAAAATAGTAATTCACAAACTTAAGAATCATAGCATAACACTGGAAATAATACAAGTATCTCCCTCCGCATTTACATGTGAGAATAAACGAACCAGAGCCTTTGCCAGTGCATGTTCGGTGTCTGTCTCGGCAGCCTCTGTGTCTCGAGTGTGCATCTGTTTTCATCATCAGAAACACCTAACATTGATTCTTTGCGGTGGTGTGAAGCCTCAGCTAATGTTTGACATCAGTGGTGTGGAATTAAAAGGACACTGAAGGCAACCAGCAAATGAAAGGTTTCAAATAAAAGTCTGACCTTCCCATACCCATTTTAGCATTGATTCGGTGCCCAAAGATGCCTTAATTGCCGAGAAATCACTAATCAAATGCTGATCAAACGTGACACAAACAGCGACTACACCCGCTATTTGTGTCCCGATAAACTGGAAGCAAGTGAGGCAGCAGTGATGTATAGTGGTAAAGAAGCAACCTAACACAGCGCTATCACGTACTAAGCGGTTCAGTCAGATTCAGTCGCTGCTTTCGTAAACCTCCTCCCACAACCTTTGCAGTTCCAGACCACTAAGCAAAATGCTTCTTCGTGAGACCTGGTATCAGTATTGACGCTTTCTTGAAGAAAAACGTCCTTTTGAGGCAACGCGACTGTTGCTGTCGAACTAACTGCTCACCCGCAGCTTGCATGCTTGTTAGAAAAGCGATACCGTCGTCCCAGGCATGGACAAGTAGCACCATCCAATATCAGCCGGAAAAGACATTGCACACACCAGACATTTTCACCACTTCCAGTGCAATTTGTGCGGTATAGCCAGTGGTGGTGGCACCTGTCTTCACATTCTCGCTATTTTCTACTTTATTTTTAAAAATGCTACGTGTTAGAGTGGTATATTAGTGTTATCAGTGAGCTAATCTATCGTTCAAGAGCAATTTGTATATTGGATTCAATGATTCGGTGAACATTTGCACTAAATTGCTGATAATGCCCTATTCCTCCCCAATACAATGTACACATAACTGAAAATTTTGTGTGAAGTGAAACGCGGACAAGTAAGGCAGATGGCATTAGCGTCTTAAGGATCTATTTTTCTTTGTTTTCTCGCTTTCATGTCCATGTTTGATTTTGCACTTCATTTTCTATGATGAACATTCACCAACTAGTTTGTCTCTCCACTTTACTGCAGTGCAGTGTTGTCCTTCGGTTTCGTTAGTTCAAACTTTCATTAATTTGAACCGAGAAAGCTTCCACTTTTGGTTCAAAATGACAAGCTATTACTGTACACCAGAAAGACGGTAATCTCGTTGAGCTTCGTATGCCAAAAAAAAGACTTCTTAACAGGTGCTACAACCAAGCATTAGAGCAGCTTGTTTGCCAAATGATCCAACGATCATGCAAGTTTATTACCACATACTTGCATCAATCTTTATCACTTTTTTTTTATGTGTTTACATAAGACATGAAATGCTTCGTGGAACGTCTTGCTAAGGTGTGAAGTGAAAAGAAATATCAAATGAAATCTAAGGCTTGATGAAAGCTTGTCTGGTTGGGTAAAAGGTTTATAGGCTCAGTGAAAAAGGTTATTGGCTCAGTGAACAAGGCTTCCGCACGGAAGCCGAAATGTCTTTTTTACGCTTTTAATAAACCTTAGGTCAGTGACCACAAGTTTTTTAAATATGAAAACAAATATCAGTTATGGCACCATATGATGCTCTCTAAAATTCCCATTCCAAATCATTGTAGGAATGAAACATTAACACCCATGAATTGTAGTATTAGTCGAAGAATGACCCCACCATCGTTTAAAAATACACACGAGTGCTCCTAAACTCGAAAATTCATGCGCAAGGCACTGCTGCCAGCTCTGATATGACTAGCTTCAGTATTTGAGCATAAAACAAGAACTAAAGGACAAATAAGCCTTCATAAGAGTAGTTAGTTCACACATACAAAAAGATGGCAGCCCAACTGCCAGGAAACATTTTTGCAGCACAGTGCAAATATCAAACGCCCCACCAGCGCTGCACGTGGACACCGTGCTAGATGAAAACATCATCTGCTTGCTCTTGATAGTGCCAAAGGTGAATCCCACTCGTTTAGCAGTCCAGAGCTCGGTTTCCTTGCTTCATCATGGATAAACCATGTTCAAATGGCTGATCAGGCACCAAATTGTGTCTCAGAGATCTCCTCAGGTTCCTGCTGCAGCAGGAGCTTAAATTCAGCTCGAAGCAACTGCGTTTTGGTTGCCTATTTTCAGGAAACTCCAATTCGCTTGCTCATACACCGGATTTTGACGGGCCTTGACAAACTGTGCGCTTCAACTTGTATTCCCAGTGGATAGTTTGCATACCTAAAAGCGTGAGGGTTCCGGCTAGTTGGTAATAGTTAGAATACTATTCGCAGAATTAGAAGTGATGTTTTTACCCCGTTTACGTCCTCTCGTACAGCCAAATATGAAGCAGGTTGGCATAACCTGCCCCAATCACAACACAACGTGTTGTCGATCACGATCACAAGCGCAGAAAGGTCCTGATTCGGTGGTCCACACCGTGATAGTGCCAACGACTTCGTAATCATAAAAATGATGACTTCACAGTGGACACACACACACAAAAAAAAGCAAGTGGAAAAACTGGCCGTGTATCTGCTCCTTTCGTTGCAAATGTCGACGAAAGACAATAGTCGACTGGCGCCCTGCCAAGTAAATCCCTCCCTTCTCTTTCCCGCTCAACTCTCATGCGGTTCCTCTCCCGTCTCGTTCCTCCCAAGATAACACAGTAGAGGTTTACTCAAGTCAATTTAAATTTACCACGTTCCACTGTTCCAAACCGGGTGTCCCGATGCCAGCGCTGCCGTATGGTGGAGACGTGCGTGAATCGAGGCGCCCTACTTCAACGTTGATAGAACCACGTTGCCCTCCTCCACGAGCGCTCCAAGCGGAACGGGGAACCTATCTAGTGGAACCTTTTGTTGCTGTTTCCGTTGTGGGGCTGGTAGGCCCTTGTGGGCCAAAGTGGGGTACAGGGTGTTGCCCCAAGCCTGGAAATGACCCATCCAAAATGCCCCAGAGAGGTTCGACTCACTGACAAAGGCAAGGTGACGACAGGCTCCAAAGGGCCAGGACAAACCGGGGGGTTTATTGGCCGAGTGTTTTAAAGGGGCCCTGGGAAGGTGACTAGAGTACACGACGCGCGTAATGCACAAGGAGGGTTACGCAGAATGACTGCCCAGTGCACTCACCGTAACCGGAATCCGCATGCGCCCGCGCGCAGGGCTAGCCAATGACTGCACGGCCCAACGTCGCGGCTTCCACAGTGCTTCGCTACTAGAGGAGGAGAGCCCAGGCCTTATGGGAATGAGCGATAACTCGGCTAAGCGCGGCTCCAGTGACTGCGCAAGTAACATTTGGCAGCCTATTTAGGGAAGAGGTCCTACAGTCCTGCGTCTGTCGAAAACATGGCCGAGGTTGCACGTGGGCCGCTCGCAAGCCTAGGCGTCCGAGTGGCGGGGAGGAGACAAGCCAACCTTGGGACAAGCAGGGCCCGGTTATCCGGCTCCGATCTCCTCCATTCTCCATCTCCCCTATCCGTGGGGCAAGAGCAAGAGAGAGACCGCAGAACGAGTGCGCCACGCTTATAAGGCGCGGGGGAGAGGCAGGTTCCCAGGAGAGGAGCGACAGCGGCGGCGGGACAGTTGGTGCCCGCCGGCGCGTCGGCCTGCGAGGTGACGTCACGTGCTGCGCAGGAAAGCGCGCTCGTTTGAACGTCGTGCTTGCGGGAGGAAGAAAGGGGATCTAGCGGATCCCCACATCCCTCTCCCTACCTTGCGAGCGGCCCACGTGCAACCTCGGCCATGGTCGCCCGTTCGGGCGGGGCCTTAGGACGCGTGTCGGTCCAGTGTAGTTCTTAACCCTGTCTTGGCGTTTGTTGCTGTACCAGACCAAAATTTCTTTGTTTAAGTAGTCCAAAAAAGACTCTTGTCTTTAAAAAGGGAGACCAGGTGTCAAAATGCTACCAAGCTTGGTAGGCATTTTGGCTTTAGTTTAGCGTCCCATTGCCTAACCCTCTTGCAGTGTCCTAGGAGCATACTGTGCCCAAAAAAGTTTATAGAGCTGAAAATATGTACAGATTTCAGCCATGTAAATGCCCGATAATGACCTGCCCTCTTGCAAGCACAGGGCAACCAGCTGCCCACCTCACTAAAGCACTACCCAATGGCTCAAGGCCCGCCAGAGACTAATGTTTGCAACCTTAGGAAAAAAAAAACTAAGCTAGCACACACATTACCATTTTTGCACGCAAAAATTTGCACGGGGAGATGCTTAGAAGGAGCTTATCTCAGGGCTATCACTTTAGGGGAAGATTTACACAATTATGACAGGGATATAGCACCGTGCTGTGGTTCGCATGTTCATGTGCCTCGTTGCTCCGGCTTCCACAATTCCTCGGCACTTTTGCAGCCTTTGTGGAAGTAGGTGCTTCAAGGTCTTCCATTGGTACCTGCGCAATTTAAATGAGTGTTCCGCTTTAGTGCAGTGACGTCTCCTCCGACACTACCAGATGAAAACTGTAGGACACAGAGACAGCCTCATCTTTACTGCCGCCTTGCATCCACTTAAAACACACCAGTCTCCAATATTGCAGCTTACTACTACTACAGGGCACTGCTCTGACAGTTGCTACATCATTAACACAAACACACAGCATCAAGAAAGCACCTGTCTACTGTGCCTGCAATTGCAATTCCTGCATTAACTTTGCACCAAATTGTAAAAGACGAGGCAAACGCGTGTGTGCTGACTTTGCACTTCATTTCTGTGCTTCCAATCCCATAGATAACTACATATTTACGGTAAAACCCTGATTACACGTCCCCAAACTTTACGACGACCCGCTTCTTATGACAAATCACTGGGGTCCTGGCAAACTCCCCATAAAAACAATGCATTAAAAACCCCGATTATACAATGCTCGGGTACACGTGGTTCGCTTCATACGATGAATACTGGTGGGGATAAACCAGCGTTTTTCCCACCTTTTACGCTGCCTCACTGCCTCGTCCCAACCTTCATTTCTTAACCCCAGCTTCGGGCTGCTTGATGTGCAACGGTAAACAGTCTGCCGGCAAGCACAGACTCAAACAGGCAAGCGGGCCTGAGGGGCTGGCGGGCAGGAGAAATCAAAGTCCAGGTAGCTGGCAAACCGCCAATCTGAAGCTCCCACCGCGCCGATGAACATGAAAATCGAACTCCCACTTTCCTCGACCACTTGTCCTCCCCTGTATGACTTGCCTGCAACCTACCTTGGCCACATTCCCACCTTTTCTGCTCTCTAATGCTCGCCTAGTTGGCCTTCCCAGCTTATCTTGCACGTGCAAGGGGCTAGCACAGACGCCGCAGGAAGGGGGGGGGGGCACAAAATAGGCGGTTTTTTAGTAACTTGGGATTTCAGTTAGGGGTTCACAAATTACGCTAATATATATAACTTTAAATAATTCACAAATTATTTAAATTCTCACAAAGAGGTTCACAACTTACGCTAAATATAGTAATTTAAATAAGTCCTTAGCCCACGCGTTGCGCGAGACTGTCTTCTAGAGTGGCATTTACCCGTACCCTGATCATACAACCAAGTCGTACGACGCTTTCGCGTGGACCCTTGAAAGTCGTATTTATCGGGGTTCCACTGTATATACAGAATAGAAACGCCAATCTTTTGAAGACTAAAGAAACCACAAGAATTCAAGACAAACGGAGCAGCCTTAGCCCGGTTCACAGGAAGACTTGACGAAGACAAGTCTTTTTATCAAGGCACTGACAAAAACAGATCCTCTCGTCCAAACGCGAGCACCGGGCTGAGGCTGCTCCCATGTCCAGTTTCAACTTCTTTATGTATATATCGGATTACCTAAAAGAATCACATGTGCTGGCAGCATAATAGGCATGCGACTCATTGAGTTGATGATTGACAGCATCACTCACCACTGAACTCTTTCTGTAGCAGCCGACGACTTCCCGAGCGCAAGTTGATGGCCAGCAAGCAGTTGGGGCGAGAGCCGAATTCCGCAGCACTGATTAATGGATTCCATGGCCTTCAACGTGCCAACTGTGCCACGGGCATGCCATCTCTGCTTTTATGCCCCTGGTGACGACCACTTGCTCCAAGGAATGGCTAAAGATGGTTGCATGGGTGCAGAGTGATGGCTTCAGCACTGGAAAGACTGTGCCCACGATGACAGCTCCACCCGCTTCCTTGTCTCAGTACTGTAAGCTGTGGTGGGAACGCTGCAAGTCCAGTTGCTGCATTCTAGAGTGGGCATCAGTGAAAGCAGCATTAGGTTCGACTGTCCTCAGCACGTGGGGGCCACTGCTGCAGCTATTGGTGGTGCAACTTGCCTCTTCTACCACTTCTCTTCACCCGCAAGTGGCTGGCACTGGCCGCCACTTGGTGTCAAGTGGGAACGCTGGCACAGATTCCTTGCTTGATGTTCCTTGTGCTTACAGCACTGAATGCAAGGCAGACCATGCATGGCACCTGGCCTCCATTACCCATCGAGGAACAGTTTTGTGCGCCACAACAGCCCAATGTGCAAAAACTAACACGTGGCCACACTGTGAACTTGTTACAGCAAACTAAAGCTCAAAAAAGAAAAGTACAATGACTGCACTCTTAAGAACATTGCTTTGCTGGGGGCATGACACAATACAGAAACAGGGACAAGCCACTTCAAAAGGCAATGAAAAGAAAATAGCAAACAGATTCTGCAGTTCACAAATCCAACACAATGCCACAATGCATGCCCCCTCTCCCCCCCCCCAAAAAAAAATGCTCCACCCATGGTGCTGTGTTATTCTAAGCAAGGGTTATCTGCAGCTGTTACAAAAAAGGAGGTGGCTAAAATGGCTACAGTGGAATCATGATTTATCACTGTCCACTATCACAGCCCGCCAGCTTAATTCAGAGCCAGTCTGTCTGGCATGGTATGCTGCCTCAACAGCAATAGATCCAATATAGGGCATTACATGGCTGCTCTACCAGAAATAGGAACTTCTGACACACAACATAAACGATATACACAATTGTGCACAGCATTTACAATTAACACACCAAAATTACCAGCAACATCTCCCTTCTCATTAACTGCTTGCTATAATTTATAATAACCCTAAGCAGCATCATGTAGGACTCCCAGTGCTCCATGGCATTTATAGAGGCTTTAGACAGACATCAAATTTGGGGGCACAGATCACTAATACTTGATAGGCAGTCAAGTAATTCTTCCAGCATTGTAATTACTCGAACTGCCAAAGTGCATGTGGTCATCAATTACCAGATGAAACTCGGTAACCTGAGAACGGGGCCATGCTCTTCTGGCCACCTCTGTTTATTGACAAATGAAAGAGAAGATGAGAAATTCAAGAATGCACACAAGCCTGGCTTCCAAGCATTCCAATTAGACAAAGTCAAGGCCAGGTATGCGCACGTTTTCTGAGCTGCCCCAGGGTGTGGGCGGAGGCTGCAGCCATGGGCTGGGTTCTTCCGCCGGCCTGGCTCCTCCTCCTCCTCCTCCTCCCAAGAAGCCTCCTTCTTGTGGCCCCTGCCAGGGGGTGGTGCTCAGTACTGGACGTTGCCAGTCATTTTGGGTTGGCTGTTCCTGAAGAAAGGCATTGGGGGGAACCCAGTTTGGCGGGTTGGCCCATACAGGGGGCTCTGCACGTTGTGGAGGGCTCATCCTCCCATCCCTTGCATCTGGTAGCCATGACGACGAGCCTGGGCTGTGCCTCGCATCCTGTTGCCATGGCGATGGGCCTGGCTCATGCCTCAGTGAGCTCATCCTTTCCTCCCTTGGCTCCGGTAGCCACGGCGATGGCCCTGGCCCATGCCGCGAGGGGCTCACCCTGCCCTCCCCTGGCTCCGGCTGCCACGGTGCGGGGACGGGCTCAAACGGTGGGAAGGTCCCGCTCCTCCCATCCAATGGCCTTTCCTCCGACCTCCCGTTAGGCCCTCCCCGATCATCATACTCCACTGGCGTGCCGAGCAGTGGGATTTCCTCTTCCCACATCGAGCGGGGGGGTCCGTAGTCACTGTTTCGGGCAGGAGGGGAGCCTTTGGGCCCTTCGCGGAACTCCCGCATCTCGTCTCGAATCGGGTCGTAGTCACTGCTCCGCAGGGGAGGTGAGCGCCGGGGCCCTTCAGGAAACTCCCGCACATCATTCAGATTCGGGTGCCACTGGACGGACTTTGCCGGCCGGCTCCTGGCATCACTGGCCTGCTGGAGGCTGGCGCGCCTGTTGCGCTCCTCGATGAGCTCCCGGCACTCGGCGATCATGCGCCGCAGCTCGGCCTTCTCTTCTTCGAGGCGCTGCTCCTCGCGCAGTTCGTCCACCAGCCGCCGCTGGACTTCTATCTCCTGCCGCCGCTTGGCCAGTTCGGCCTGCAGGGCCTTGCGCTCCAGGGCCAGGGCCGCCAGCTCGGGCACTTCCGGCCGCCACCTCTTCTCGTCATCGCGGGGCGGCGGCCGGCCTGCGCTTGCGCGACGAGCTGGGGCCCCCTCCCTCCGGCTGCTGGCGCTCTGCTCCAGGCTGCAAGGGCGAAAAAGAACTGACTTCGGAGAGCAGCCTCCTGACCCCCACCACTGGAAGCTCACTCGGTCTAAAACGAGAGAGCGATAAACGCGGCGATGCAGAGAAGCAGGTAAAGACGAGCGCTCGCCACTTTGTGCTACTCTGCGTCGTCACGTTTAGCACGCTCCGAAATTTAAATGAAGAACCAACTTGCCCAACAATGTGTTTTACTGAAGCTTGCTCGATCTCTCGAAGATAAATGTTTCAACAAAGAAGACAAACTAGCCAGCACCAAGCCGTAAGCACACACGAACAGCCTGGCAGTCCATTCTATGCTTCAACAGTGTCTGACTTGCACTCAGGACATCCAAACATGCCTGGGTGGCCTGTAAACACGCCCTAAATATGTCATGTAAGGGCAGGGAAGCAGCAGAGCTGTACTTTATAGAGCAGTGCACGGGCCGCAATTTCTAGGCCCGGCCCGACCCGGCCGGATAGAGACACGGCCCAGGCCCAGCCCGGGCCCGAGAAATTCATAAAAATTGAGCCCAAGCCCGGCCCGAGCCCGATGAATTTTTAAAATCTGAGCCTGAGCCCGGCTCGAGCCCGACAAACTTCTAAAATATGAGCCCGAGCCCGGCCCGAGCCCACCAGAGTGTTGTTAAATATCATCCCTAGTCTGACAGGATATTAACATGACCTTGAAGAAGTTTGCTGTTAACCTAAAAAGAGTAAGCACAAAGCGAATACGAGTACTTTAGATTTAAATTTCCTTTAAACTTGGACCGAACTTTGTACAACTTATCCTCACTTCGAAGCTGTATTTTCGGTAGTCGTGTAACTTCATTTGCCACTTCATTTGCCAGTCTTCGAAATCAAGGCCCACCCGACGATACCTTAAATGATTCCGAGTAAGCATTTTTTATTATTGCAATTCTTGAACAGTTGTTGCACCTTTCGGTCTTCCATTCCTTGCTGAAATTTGATCAGACGATGCGTTCGGTTTCACCATTTGATTTTTGTCTTTCCTCAGTTACGTTGGCAGCATGATTTTATCTGCGCTTTCTGTTCTTCTTGCCTTTAGTCATGCCCCCCAAAAAATTCTTGCCTGAAAAATAATAAGCTCTGCTTAGAAAATTGGTTCTTCAAACTCTGCCCACACTGCGAAATCCAGGTCACGTTTGTTCTGTTTGTTTTAGTTTGAAAAGGAGAGAGAAAATACAATCATGTTGTAGTCTGTGGCTGGAGTGCCCTCGTTTTCTGGCTCGCTCCCTCCCACTAAGCTGATGGGACCCAGACGTTTCTTTTATTGATGTGAAGGCTTTCTAAGTGCAGTCGTCTTTTTATCATATCTTTTAACGGTGCGGTAGTGAATTAGCACTTCCTTTTTTTGTTTTCACTTTCCCTGAAACATCAACAAGGAAACTTTCTCTTGCCAACAATTTAGAATTTTGCGGCACAGGATAGCCGGGCCTCAGGAACTGCCCGGGCCGGATTGGACCGGTACGGCCCGACAAAATTTTAGTTCAAGCCCGAGCCCGACCTGGGCCCGAGAAAATGCGCGCTACCCGGCCTGAGCCCGGCCCGCGGGCCGGGCCGGGCTCGGGCTTTTGGGTCGGCTCGGGCCCGTGCACTGCTCTAGTACTTTATACATACAGCACATACCATAGTTGGAAGATTTTCTACCCCATCAATCCTTTCCCCACAGCAATGGAGTGACTCCTTCTAAGTGGCCCCTCAAGGCTTGTGGAACCCGTTCATATCAGCTGCACACGAATCTTGTGTGTGTGTGTGTGTGTGTGTGTGTGTTGTGTGTGTGTGTGTGGGTGTTGTGTGTGTGTGTGTGCGGTGTGTGTGCGTGTTGGTGCCTGCGCGCGTGCGTGCTCAGCAATACAACAGGTGCTGTAGGTTCCTTCATTCTGTCCGAGATAAACCTTGTTTTCTTTTTTGTTATTTGACATTGCCATGGGCCGCGCAATCTTCGAGGCTTTTCTCGCACAAATGTGTGATTATGGTTGCTCCGTATGTCGATTATGGTAAGCAACTACTGCCACTATGTCGGCTGGTATTCAATTCTAGCACATGTGATTTTGGAATGTACATTCTGAGAGAAAAGGTGCGCAGCAAAGGAATCGAGCAAACACGGTGATTGAGCAATTCCATCTCCAAGGCAGAGCCTTGGTCCCCTGTTGCACATACACAAGTACTCAAACAACACAACCCAACGTGTTGTCAGGTCACGTACCTTCAGTTCGGCGAGGAATCGGTGCTTCTTGCTTTTCACGTGCTATGAGAATGGAAAAGAAATATCAGAGGTTGGATTGCTAACACCTCGTTGCCCAAGTCATTGTTGGTTGTCCCAGCGAAGGTAATTTACAGCCCAGACATGATAAGCATTCACTGTTTGCACGAACGAACAGATGAAATGTAACCCTCCTAGTTACTTTTTCAGGGGACCGTGGAAAAAGATGGAAGCACGCATTATCTGAATGCCACTCCAGTATCAGTGAGGGAAAAAAACATTTTGAGTATCACGGGGCATGCCAAAAATAAAACATCCACAGGGCAATGCTGGGAAACTCTGAGTGTCCACCTTGTGCTTTTCCATGTTATAGCCTAAGCTGACTGTCAGTTCTACAAGACAGGCCAGCGTGCACAAGTTACTGCTGAAAGAAGCTTGAGCCACGGCTTCTTAGCTTTCTATGAATCAGCAGCACGCTCATTCCACGAGAGATTGAACATGCGTGTATACGCACATTTTTTGTTTTTCTTCTTATTTTCCCAAGTTCTGTGCAAGCCAAGAACTAGCTCAGAAATGAAGCGTGCTTTCTCCGAACGTGTACTCAGGATAGAAAATTTTACATGTCGTGAATCAAGTATTATTTCCAACGTTTGCTGTTTTTTCTAACTTTTGTGGCTCTGCACCTGGCAAGGTGTAAGAGTTCTGGCTCAAAATTGTTCGCAACACAACCAAAAACTACACCAAAATGACAGTAAGCAAGAAGCAAACTTTGCAGTTTGCAGAGCAGAAAAAATTTAGAATGAAATTGTGAAATCTGATTAAATGCCAGGTTGTTGCTCACTTTCCCACCCAATATCTTGGTCCCTGCAATAGCCCCCAACTCATAATTTAGAGGTAATGTTGGTTAGGTACTTCTAAACGAATGTGTAAAAGATGGCTCGCCTACAATCAACTAAACTACACGAAAAAACTAATGAACAGTTAGTTCTGCAGGCTTAATAAAAGTTTATTCAATCAATCAATCGTGGCACTTTTTCCAAAAATCCACAAAATTAGAAATCAAAATTGGAAAAGGGCTGTCCACAATTTTTTTTTTTTTTTTTTTCAAAATTGGGGAAACGAGACTACTTAACTCTTTCGTTACCGTGCCTATTCAAAATCGTTCAATTTGAACGATAGCTTGGGAGCCCCTTTTCATACCGTTCCAGTCGTTTGCTGGAACAAATAAAGCTATTTGAAGTTGGCTCAGAAAATGCCCTTTCAAAACCAGTTTTGTTTCCATTCTTGCAACAAAAACGCGTTTTTTACATGCATTTGCATCACCTGGGTGTGGAAAAGGGGTATGGTCATTGAGTGTCACTGCTACCAAAGAAGAATGCGTGCCACTCGTAATTACTCTGCATCAGCGTTTGGTTTTTGCTATCGGGGCACGAATGGTGAATCAGAAGATTTTAAATCGTCAGGTTTGCACTCTGGCAATAACAATCCCTGCAACTGACTGAAAATATCAATCAGTGCCTGTTTGCAAAGCTAGTTTATGATTTTAGGCAGTTTTATCGCCTGTGTGCACGTTGTTCAAAGTTGTGTTGTAGTCCTACTGACCACAGGACCATTTACAAACAGTTTACAACAGTTTCGGTTTCGTTTCTGCATCGCGAAATTCATATTTGGCGCTACTACGCAGTTACCCAACTTCAAGCCTACCTGCCATGGCGCCTTCAGCGACTGCTACTGATCCTCGAAAAAAGCATGCTGCTCCTGATTTCACCCAACCCTAACCCGATTTCTGCGATAAGAACTCCCAGTGCAACTCAAGAGATAACACCCAGTCGCTAGATATCTGTTTCAAACTGGCCTTACGCCCCACCAGCTGTTCGCCTACCAGTTTCGTTTCCCTGCGAGAGTATCTCTCGGGGTCTAGTGTTGCCCCTTAGTTGAACTGTCTATTCGGACGGAGTCTCCAACAGGTTTAATATTGTGTCATTTAAAAAATGTTAGGTGGCGCTGCAATGCAGGAGGCTTGCAGTGCTGAACTCTTTCATTGCACAATAGCTAGTCGGCCAAAGTTTGCAGGTCACGATTCTAGCGCATCGCACCTCATTCCTGCAAGCAAGGCTACAATAGCGAGTCAGAAGATAAGAAATCGCAAGTTTATGTTTTGAGAGATAACTGACAGTGAACGTCAGCAAGCATCAATTACGGAGTTCTGTTTTCAACTTCATGCATGTTTTTCTGCATTGCGTGCTTGTCCCAAATACTGTGCTGGCCGTAAATGCAAAGTCAGTCATCAACAACATGTTTTTATGTTACGTGGGGGCAAATTGGTGCCTCTGATAACGTCAAACCGCCAGATTTCTTCCAGGGAACCACACGAAATTGCGCGTTTTGAAATAGAGGTTGGGCTTCACCGCATGGCACAAGCACCACGCTTGCTAACATTTTTTTTTTTATATGTGACAAACTGTTCCCCGCAAGTCAACATTTTTTCCTAGGACGTGTTTTTGAAATGTTTTCCTGCAAAATGCATATTCGAAATTTTTTTACTATCGGTGGTTTGTTATACACAACCCCTTTCTTATTTTCTTCAACAACTTGAGAAAAATTTTGATTTGATTTTTTTTTTCAACTATGATGTATGAGAACATTTAAAAAACTGGTGTTATTGGAAAGAGCGTTAAATCATCTGCATTTTGTGTTCCTATAATTAGTGCCTAACCAATTTTTTTAGCAGAAAAGAAAATGTTTTCTTATACCACTAAAAATCAGTCAATTTCCCGCAGTAACGAAAGAGTTAAGCAAGATAACTAACACTGCAGAAAAGCATGATGCATTATTCTGTTCATGCTTAAGTTATAAGTGGCTGAACTAGTGCCGCTGCTTCTTTGACTTTCCGTGTTTAAAAAAAGTGTATCTGTTCACGTTCTCCGGAAAGACCAGGGAAGTTCACCATTTCAGGCCTTCTTAAAGAGAAATCCACATTTCGAAGTTTTTGCTTTTGCAATGTTTGATTGGAGATACACAACCCAGCTACTTGGTAAAACTTATAGCGCAATTGAACAAGGACGACAGAAAGACGACAAACACAAGTGCTCACTCGCAACTAGTTTTATTGGAGGCATTGTCTCATATATATACACACATAATCCCCCGGGGCATTTGCGCATAAACACCACGAAAAAGAAAAAACTGGTGCGATAGCTGCAATCAGAGGGCAGCCTCCAAAAAATGAGATTCACTCGCACGCAGTAATACCGACGCCTCACTGACAACTGCTCCCTGGCCATTGTGTTTTCACTTCTGCCTAGAATAGTAATCTTCTCTAAGAAAGGTCTGCATTTCGACTGCAAAGGACTGAATGGCCTGCACTGATCACAATGCGCTGGTAAATGAGCGCCTGTATTTTTGTCTAGTGACAAATTGTGCTCGCGTGCCTTATCATTGACACGTCTGCCTGTCTGGCCGATGTAGACCTCCGCGCATGAAAGCGGTATCTCGTACACCACTCCTACGTCACAGGGCACAAACCGCTTGGTGTGCTTCTTTTCGAACTTTTTCTTTTTTGGCTTGCCAGAAATTTGCACACATAGGCGACCAAGTTTGTATGGAGCGGAAAACACCACAGGCACTTTGTGCCTTTGGTGACAGTGCATTGAGGCGAATGGTGTGATAAACTACCAGAATACATGTTGTATGCCTGTGAATAGCTTTATGAGCTTGTTAGAGTTTTACTTGGATGCCATATACGTTTCTTTTGAAGGGCACATGTATATCCAGAAACAAGGCCTTTGTATCGGTTCCTGTGTTGCGCCAGTTTTCTGCAATATTTTTCTTGCCAGTGCTGACTGCGACTTGCTTTTAAAATTTGATAATGAGAATGTTGTGCGTGTTTTTAGACATGTGGACGATTTTTTAGTTGTTTTAAAGAAACATTGTTCGCCTAACTACACTGAGTTCGCCAAACTAACATTAGAGAACTTTGGTCGGCTCGGGAAGGGCCTTGCATTTACGCATGAATTGCCTTGCCATAACTCCCAGCAGTTTATAGATATCAATTTTAGGTTTTCATCCGACCACATTTGTTGGATTTATTGCCCACGTGCCTGCAAACAGGTTCTACCGTATGCATCTGTGCGCAAATTTCTGGCAAGCCAAAAAAGAAAAAGTTCGAAAAAAAGCACGCCAAGCGATTTGTGCCCTGTGACGTAGCAGTGGTGTACGAGATACTACTTTCATGCGGGGAGGCCCATATCGGCCAGACGGGCAGATGTGTCACTGATAGGGCACGCGAGCACAATTCGTTACTAGACAAAAATACGGGCGCGCATTTACCAGCGCATAGTGACCAGTGCAGGCCATTCAGTCCTTTGCAGTCGAAATGCAGACTTTTCTTAGAGAAGATTACCTACTATTCTAGGCAGAAGTGAAAACACAATGGCCAGGGAGCAGTGCATCAGTGAGGCGTCGGTATTACTGCGTGCGAGTGAATCTCATTTTTTGGAAGCTGCCCCCAGATTGCAGCTATCTCACCAGTTTTTTTTTTTTTTTCGTGGTGTTCTTGTGGCGCATGCTCTGGAAAAATTTTTGTGTATATACATGAGACAATGCCTCCAATAAGACTACTTGCGAGAGCGCTTGTGTTTGTCATCTTTCTGTCGTCCTTGTTCAATCGCGCTCTAAGTTTTACCAAATATACACCAACTTGCCCAACAGAGTGTTCTACTGAACCCAGCTACACTTGTGGCCAAGAGCCTTTGCGGGTGTCACTTTTCTTATAGCCACACACACAAAAAAAAAAAACAGCAGGGTAACAGAAAAAGGGCCCATCTCCCCGCAAAGGGGACTCGAGTAAATGCGTCGCATAGGGGGTGGGTGTATTGCGTTAACGTTTGGTGTTTGGGGAGTTGGTGGTAGTGAATGCGTTGTATCAGCAGCTTCTTGACGTAGTTTGAATGAGTCAAGGATATAAGGCGCGTTCGCAGCCTTTCATTCTGTGTCGGTTTTGTGGCGCAGTGGGAAGACCACCATGTACCTCGCGTTCCGCCCACAGGTAGTGAATGCGTTGTATCAGCAGCTTCTTGACGTAGTTTGAATGAGTCAAGGATATAAGGCGCGCTCGTAGCCTTCCATTCTGTGTCGGCTTTGTGGCGCAGTAGGTAGAGCACCATGTACCTTGCGTTCCGCCCGCAGGGTCGTGGGATCGAAACCAGGCGCCGGTAAGTATTATTTTTTTATATGGTGTAGGGGGAGGGGTGCGGACCTGTTGTTGAGAGCGAGGAGGGTAGCGTGATGCGGGAGAGGAGTGGGGGAGAGGGCGCACCTGGAACGGCTGTTGCGGACGCCGAGGCACGCGGACAACGCTGGGTGACATCGTGAGTTAAAGAAATGCTCTGCATTAAAAAAAAAAAAAAAAAGGTTTTCTTGGTGTGCCGATTGCTGTAACTGACTCTGTGCCGGGCAGGTACAACGCAAGGTATAGAATCTGAAAACTGACTTTAAGATGCTCATTGGTTGTTTTTTAAAACCAATCGCCTCTCTTTGAAGGGTGAGTTTTCATATGTGGCACACGCTGTGCGCGCTTCAACAAGGAGTTGGTGTCTGACTTTGCTGAGGGCCCATAAACCCAGGACATAACTTTGTGCGTGCTCCTCCACAAAGACACCCCAGTATCCAGCGCACCGACGCACCCATCCTTGCAGATGCCTGCACTGTGCTGCTAATGGCTGTAGTCTAGCACCTGGGTACTTTATCAGTCTAAGTTATATTTCTTATTCTTTACAAAGCAGCGTTGTGCAAGTTATAACTGCAGTGTGAACAAAATAGTGCGCCATGTTCATCTGCAGTGTTAGTGTCCCGCTTGAAAAGCCTTGTTTCTCCAATGTTGGAAAAAGAAAAAAAAAAAAGTGATTGATCGGCCTTTTTCTTTTTCTCAATTTTCTCGTTTGAACTGAATAATTTTTGGAGAAGCTGCCACTGCTAATTATTTCTTTCTGATAGTTTATTTTTTCCCACGCAAGCCATCTTTTTACACATTATACCGAAGCACCTCACCGACATTACCTGCAAATTACAACTTGGCGACCATCGCAGGTATGGAGACAGGGTTGTCAAAATGAGAAATATTGTACCGTCTGCCCTGATTTCACATATTTTTTCCGATTTTTTTTTTTTTTGTTCACCGCAAATGCAATTTAAGGCTTACTTCCATTCTGGTGTAGTTCTTACTGCAAACAAATTTTAGACAAAACTCTTACACCCTACCAGGTGCAAAGAATGAAGTTTGAAAAATGAGCAGATGTTGGAAACAACGTGCCATTCGCGACACATTTACAATTTTTACCCCCCCAAGTACACATATTAGGAGAAAACAAACTTCACTCTAGGGCTATTACCTGGCTTTTGCATAACTCAAAAATAAGAAAGAGAGAACCCCCCCCCCCCCTTTTTTTTCCCAACAAACACACCCCATGTACACCAATCCGACAATGAAATGGTCAACAAATTCATGGGTGCTCGTACCCTGGTGGGGTGTCACCGCATAGCATTCACTTTCGCTTCACTATCTTCTACAGACACAAAATTCCACACTGATTAATATACAGAGGAAATTCCGCCGCTAGTGTCTATGGGAGCCGCACACTATTCCGTGCGCTGTCCCGCAGTGCCAAGAAGTGTTCCATCGTTACTCGGCATGGCCAGTGCACAAGCTCAAAAGTTGTCTGCCACTGGAAAAACCGCAATTGTGTTGTCAAAGGATTACTCAAAGTTGTTTTATCAATAGAAAAGTGGAGGCTCTTGTAAGGTTTAATCTTGAGGGATTTTTAAAATACTATATGCAACGCACGCAGGAACAAAAGAGAAATGTTACCTTTTCTTGTTGATTTTGGTGTGAGGAGCGAAAATGAGTTACGTTGCAAGCCAGGCCAAGTGAGGACGGAACGTATGGTTACAGTGTACTAGAAAAGGGTAAGGTGTGTCATGCGGAAGAAAAACTAATAAAAAGCGGGGGTCCCTTTTGAGATGAAAAAATTGTATGGAGCGCAGGCGTTCCCCAGAGAACTGTTGCAGCCAGCGCCACCCATAAGTTTTTAAATCAAACTAAACAATTATTTGATTGGTTTTATAATACTCTATATCATAAAATAAAGAAACAAAACTATTAAGGGCGATAGATAAGGATTAATTTAACAAAGAAAGCTTCTAAAACCAACTGGCAAGCAGCGGCCACCAGGGGCGCTGCTTACAACAGGAGTTTTTCAGCAGAAATTTTCATCGCAAAAGGGACCCCGCTAATCGGCCCCGAACGACACACCTCTCTCTTCCAGTACACTGTAGTATGGTGGCCCCAACAGCGGCGTTGCTCTTGAGCGACACATTTCCCTCTAGTATAGATTAGTGTGCAACTCAATGTCCGCAGCCGTACCCATTCCACTGCCGACTTAGGTTCCGGCCCCTCTCTCCACAACAGAGACCGAGCCAGACGTGCGAGCAGAGCAGCAGCAGCAGCCAATCATCAGCACCCACCTCCTTCATGTCTGTCTCAACGTCTTCGCGGCACAAGCTGCAGTGCTGCACTTTGGCAGGGGCCGCCGGGGGCGGCTCTTCTTTGGCCTTGGCCGGGGGTGGCTCTTCTTTGACCTTGGCCGGGGGTGGCGGTGGGGGCTCTGTCTTGACGCCCTGTGGGTGAAAGGCAGTCGTGTGCAACCTCTACCCACTTTCCCAGCTCAACCGGCTGCACTGAGCCCGGCATGCCTCGTACATCTCTCCCCACTTTGACTTCCCATCCCGTTACGGCAGAAATAATCAAACCGAGAGGAAATAAATAAAACGATGGGAAACGGCCACTGGGGAGCAGCAGAAAACTGGAACGTTTTCTCCTTGCTGCTTACCCCAACGTGCAGCGGATGGCAAGGAAGCTTGGACTTGCGCCCAGAATTCCATTCTCCCGCCCATACCTGACGCCACCTTCGCCAAGTGGGAGGAGTGGCTGGCCGACTCAAGCACTGAAGGCCAGCGAAAGCTGAATGAATGGGCAGACCGGGCCCTCGGCTCCATACCCGGGACCCAAGACTAGGGCAGGTGCCTCTACTCTAGGGCTCCGTATATGGAGCCCCAGACTAGCCGAGGGCCCAGTCTTATGCTGTATGCAGGTGGTCGCTTAAGAGCGCTCTGAAAACTGGCTGTGCATTCGCGTATGAAATCAAGCGCTCAAAGTATGTTTCGGTTGGTCATCTCAGAGCAGCAACCTCCAACTCCAAATGTCTCCAACTGCTCTGACTGAAGTGGGAGCACCAGCAAGACCTAAAGGCGACCATTCACCAGTCACCAGATGCCACATGGGTGACCCGTGGACCAACGAGTTGGACGATTCCTGCAACTTCGCTACCACTGCACTGAGGCCTAGCCTGCCGTTTGTTGTTGGAGTGTTGGAGTTGGAGTGTGTTGCTCTTGCTGTTCATGCAAAAATGCACCGAGTGCACGATGGACGCACCGAAGTGGCCACTGATGCCACCTATGGCAACATGGCGCCAGTTCTGAAGCTGCGCAGGTAGCTCCAGCTACTGCTTGTTACCGCTTTTCAAGATAAACTTCAAGCCGCAAGCAAAGTGACACATGCGAGAAAGGAGCCAATAATGTGGCTGACAATGGTGGTACAAATCGCTATTCGGGCCCCTTACGAAAGCGGCCTACGAATCTGCCGTGGCGGTAAGCCTAAACACTCCAGGCAGCCTAGCCGGCTGCTTGCAACGCGTGTATGCCTGTTCGAAAATGGCTCCATGGGTACGCTTCACGTTACAGGCGCAACTACCGTATTACTCGATTCTAATGCAAGTATTCCCCCCCCTGATTTTTGCTACCTGAAATCAATCCTCGTGTTACAATCAAATACTGACGAAATTTGAGTTGCCTAAAAGTGTAACGAAGCACCTGATTGTGATGGACGGCAACAGTTTTGGTCATTTTGTGATCTATGTGGGCAACATGTGCCAGAACCATTTGGATCCACTACAAGCTAACATTGGCTCTCCTCGTTTTTTTTTTTCTTTTCTTTTTCTGCAGTGATTGTGACGGTGCTGACAGCATGCACAGCACTTTGCCTTTGGTCTTGTGTCGTAACTTGTGGAGGCATCGGTGGTTTTCATTGCCCTCAAGTGTTTCAACTCTTATTCGGTTCCCCTTGAGAAGAAAACATGTCGCACTCAGTGCAATACCAATTTCAAGAGAAGCGCTATTCTGATGGCTGAAGAAATTGGCAACAGACCTTTTTCCGGTACTGGTCGTCCTAGCAGCTCCCACGGCAAACCAAAAAATGGCAGTCAGGCCGCCCCCCTAAAAGTCTCTCAGTCGGAAAATTCATGCACAAACCATTGTCGTCCTTCAGTTCCTTATGCACCCACCCAGCACCCATTCCTTTCAAACTAAGCCACAAACCTCTTCCCCCTTTCTTTCGTAAGCTTTTTTTGGTGTGCACATACGAACTTGTCCCGAGCTGTTGAAGAAGAGGGAATAAAAACTTGCAGCGCTTGAAAGCATAGCTGCTCTCTGAACAGCTAGCTGAGGGTGCGTTCTTTTGTTTATATTGCCCAAGGCGACTGCCCAGAATGGCAGACCGGGAGCTCGCGTATGCACAGATCGCTATTGGAAAAAGGTACATTCAGTTGCTGCCCAAAAGCTCGAAATAAATGAATTGAACATTCATAGATGGCGGTTCCAGTGGGATCACTTTTTCCCGTGCGAATCCAACCGGAAGGATTTTCAAGGACCTCAGCACAGCCGCCACATCAAATTGGACAAACATGTTGCCGAGTTCGTCCCAGAACAGCGCAACCACCTCATGGCGGTAAGTGTTGAGCTCTAATAGCTCAAAGCAAGCGATGTTGGTCGATAGCCGGGCATCCCATGAACGAAGTTCAGAGTGTCACGGGTGGACATCTAGTCACAGTGTTTGAAAAATAAGTGCGCTTTTCCATGCTTCCGCTGGCCTCGCGCGAGTACTTAGGCGATTCTCCTCCATCTTTTTTTTTCTTTTGCTTGACGCGACTACATCACTAGTCGCATTACTTATTAGCCAGTCCCATTTACGTGGTCAAAATTTTGTGTTACTTTTGCCATTTCAGTCATTTTCTTGTTACTTTTCCACTTTTTTGTCAGTGTCCCTTCAAGCGAACATGCAAGGAGGTTAAGTGACTGGTGTGCAGGGCTCCATACCTTTCTAAGCTCTTGAAGGAACTTGTGTTTCTTGCTCTTCTCATGCTGAAAGAAAAAAGAAAAAGCACACATATTAAAGCACGTAAGAAAAACAAGGGCAAAAGTTTGCCAATGCCAGAGCCATGTTGGCGTAGTTCAACACAGCCTACACACTTCACCAAACGGCAATTGGCCACATCAGCATGGGTCCCCTGAATTGCACAGACCCAAGAATTTTTTCAGCTAAAGTCAATAAAGTTCCAGGATGCAACACTGCTGTCAGACGCATTCAAGTCCAACATCACTGTCCTAAGTAAAGCTAGAGAGACTCAAAAGGCACCCTTCAAATTCGCGGGGGCTTCACGCATACCACAGAGGACAATGCTAACAGTGGCAGCCTTGTTTCCGCAAGCAGCTTTTGATAGTTGCTACAAACCACCATGGTAAGCCACCGCAGTGCATATGCGAGAATGTTGTTAGGCCCATATTCAGCACTGAAGTTAGGTAACAGTAAAGTTTAGCCTAGCGATGTGCCAAACAGTGTCACACTCATTGTACACCAAGCTGCAAGTTCCAGTCGACAGCATGACACCTCAGAGCATAACATTGGGCTTAACAAGCCAGGCTGCCACATAGCCAATAGGGACGTCAAGTCGGCACATACCTGCATTCGCAGCCACTGCAAACTGCATTTGTGGTCAGCATGACACATCAGAGCCAATGCAGACGTTAGGAAGGCACACAGACACGCTTGAAGCCAATGGGGCTTTTGGTACCATATCGTAGCCATACTGGCAATGCATTTTCACAGAACAGGCCATACAGCGCTTGTGCATTAAAAGCTTGCTTCATGACAGACAGACATCATTAACGCAACCCTCACTCCACCTGTCCCGAGCAGGACATTGATGAGTTCCTTGTGAGGGTCACCTTGACAATAGTACGCACACATTCCAGAGCGCTGTACACAGTCCTGCTTCTACTAACGGACAAGTGGACAGTGAAGTCCAAAGACGCACTATTCCCCATCGTGATGGCTGACACCTCCCCGCTTGTCATGCAGCACTAGACAGATGAGCGAGAAGCAGAGCAACGGTCAATAAGCCTCTGAGAGGGCTGGTCATCCACTCCTTACATTACACTCCCGAGTAAGGAACAGTGCGCAAGTGTGGTTTTGCAGGTGCAAACACCACCCATCGCGAGTCATCCACTTGGACAACAATGTAATTAATTAAGGGGGGAACATTTTAATTTCCAAGTAAACTTTGTGAAACTTGTCAGACTGCTGCCTTTTTCCCACTGATTTCAAACATGCCATTATTTTTTCAGCTGATAAATTAGTTCCCAAGATAATTAGAGATAATTAGTCACTTCTGGAGGAACAATAGAAAAAAGTGTTGGTCATAAAACTGTAATCTTTACATTTTGCAATACTTCTATGAACCCAGGCCAATGCAATAATCGAAGCAGTTTTTTGATGCATCACTTGGGACTAGTTTTGCAGCTCATTAAACTTTGGCAGCACCAGTGGCAAGGGACCATTTTGAGTGCCCATTTCAAACACTCAAGTTTACTGAGCTGTGAAATTAGTTCCAAGCGATGCATCAAAATCTTCTTCGATTATTGCACTCACCAGGGTTCATAGTATTGGAAAATGTGAAGATTACAGTTTTATGACCAACACTGTTTTGTCTATTGTTCCTCCAGAAGTAACTAATTATCTCTAATTACTTTGGGAACTAATTTACCACTGAAAAAAATAATGGCATGTTTGACATCAGTGGGAAAAAGGCAGCAAGACTGACAGGTTTGACAAAGTTACTCGAAAATTAAAAGAAAGTTGTTTTAAGACCAGTGTCACCCCCTAAGAGAAGAATCGCCCACCCAGTCCTGTCACCCCCTTCGCCCGTGTGCAAAGTTACACCTCCGGCCCCGGAGCATCACCCCGATATGTTTCCCAAACTGCCACTGGAGACAGGGCTCTCACCTCCCGCTTGGCTCCCAGCGACGGCAGCATCAGCTGGCACACTTCGCAGTAGACGTCCGCTGCACAAGGGGATCAATCAGGGGCGTCAGGGGAGGGGAGTCCGCCTCGAGGCAGCAGCAACAACACACTTACGTGCAGGCGCCTTTTCTTTGAGGACTCCTTGGCCTCCGCCTGAAGGCAAGAACACGCACAGGAAGAACTGCTCAACACAACGCAAATGGGCACTCTTATCATGGCGACTCGGAACACTCCCCGTTCAGAGAGAGAACCACGCCTTACCACAGACGGAATATCCCACCAACACCATCCCTTAGATGTGAGTGTGAGAACATGTCACCTTTCAGGAACTGCGGCGCCATGCTTGCGCAGCCCAATTGACGTCAGTCGGTAACAACTTCGCATTTTCAATGGCACACCGGGCAACTCGCAGGCACTTACGGACTTGTCGTCGTCGTTGCCACCACCGCTGCTGCCTGCCTCAGTGTCGTTGCTGGCCGGCTGGTCGCCAGAGAGGAGCTTTCGCACTTGCACGCTGTGTTCCTCACTGGTCAAGTGCTGCAAGAAACAACACATTCACCTTTCCACCCCCACGTACACCAACAGAGCTGGTACGCCCACTACAGGCTTGTCCACCCATACCGCCAGAAAAACCGGCCAGTCTCAAGTATTTTTTCAAATTTCGGGTGTTTAAAGGCCAACTGCACTCAAATTTTTCCTTGTCCAAATTTGATCTAAATCGTAGACTAAGCCCCTTACATTCACCATGGCAAAATTCCTGAGCTTCGTAATTACAGAGCACGCTAGCTATCGTTGTCCCAAAGTAGCTCCGAGCAGACGACGTTTGCACCCTGGCGGAGAGTCGCCGAAACAAGTTCTGAGCGGCCCTGTGACGGAGGTTGGGAACCTGTCCCGTGGCGCTCGCGCTTCTCCGGCGAACTTGCACGGCGCTCCGCCGGGCACCGGGGATGCGTTTGCCCGGTGTTTCCTCTGCTACCACCTCTGCTACAAACCCAGCCGCTGTAACCGACCGTCAGTCATCGCATGTTTAAAACTCACCAGCATAGGTAAGCAATATCCGCCATTTTTTTCAATGCAATAAAAGTGATTAGAGGCCTACAAACTATTCATCAGCGCTTGCGACGTTTTGCCGTTAGCAAAAACTTTTTTTACTTGAAAATAATATATTTACTCAAAGAAAAAAATAGCGCGAAACGCGCACTTGCCTTACATTTGTCATTCCTATCGCATCTACCACAGAAAAAAGAAAAGATATAGTAAATTCTTGACCAGTTGCACTTCCACGTCCAATATTTGCCATATTGGGCGTGCCCAACACTACGTCCATCCTTTTGACCTTTCCGAAAGTTTGACAACCTAATCAGAATTGTAAACGCGGGCATAAACATTTGTGTGACTTCTGCCTCATTCGCTAAGTGAACCAAAATCAGCTTTCTCGTAGTACAAATACATCCGCACACAAATCTTCGCGCCGTCATCTTCGCGAAGTGAAAAAGCTAACGAAACTGCCCCTCTCCTAAACAATGTATTAGATTTTTGTTCAATCCCCAAGTGAAGTACTATTCACTTTGGTAGAGCGTTAGATTTAGTTTATTCTCTGGTGGAAATGGAAAACAGCGGTAGATAGGATACTTTTCCAAGTTTTAGTGCATCATTTTAGATGTGAAAGCTGGCTTATATTTTCAGACCACTTTTATGATTCGATTGACGATGTGCAGCAAGGCGAAAAATACTGGTCCGATATTCACTAAGCTGTTTTTACATAATGTACGGTGCGGTTGTTTCCTCCAAAGAGAGCGGAAAGCCGAGGCGCCCGCTAATGAAAGATGCTTTTCGATATCGTACGAGCTAGTAGCTTTGTAAATCAGGGCCCGCTTTCTTACTCGCAATTCCAAGGATTGCTACACAGCGGTAGTTATTCTGATGGAAAAAAATTTTCTCGACTGATAGCAACGCAGTGCCGAAATTGCACATAACTCCATTATCCCGGGCAAACGTTATTGAAAGTTCTTCTGGGAAATAACAGTGCGAAACGCGACACTACCATGCACATTTGAAGGCGGCTCAGAGCGGCCGCCGGTTCTGGCCGCCTTTTCTATTCAGTTTCAGTTCTGAAAACGCCAATGTCGCGAGCCATTTGCACCGCGCGCGTTGATGTTTGAAGCGCAGTATTTTGCATTTCGCACCCTTTTATGTTTACTATTACAAGGCATTATTTTAACGTCGGAAAATTTGAGTGCAGCTGGCCTTGAAGGGGGCAGACTGGTCTTAGAGCTTCTTTTTTTTGTATACTGACCAATTTTAATGAAACTACACAGCATTATGGAGTGTTTTGTGCCGATTTCAAATCTGCAATTAGATTTTTTGCAAGTTGATTATTTCTTGAGATAATTAATGATTAATTGCATTCATTATGGGTCGCCATTACAAAATAACCACTCCATACAGAATGGTGATTACCGCGCCACTAGGCAGACAAATGACTAAAGCACCCAACACTGAAAGAACTTTTTTGATTTAGCTATTTTCAGTTGTTTTACAACACGCTCAACCTCATGTCTCCCGTGCTCTGCCAGAAATGGCTCAGAGGTGGTGTCAATGGAAACAATAATAATTTTCCAAAGCCTCCACTTGAAAATTTGTTTCCAACATTGTATTCTCCAGACATTTTAGGTATCAGAAGCAAAAAAAAAAAAATTAGTCGTACCAGCTCGGGTGCCGAGATATCCGTCGGCAAAACGCTATCTTTGTGTTGCAAGGAAAGTGTCATTTACCATCGATTTCTGCGCGAACTGAGCTGTAGAGTGCACTTTAAAATGCTATTTAGAATAAAATATGGTGCCTTTCGATGCGAAAACTTGCAGACTGATAGAAAATGGCCGTGGATGCCGAAAATGTTCATTTTTCAGAAAACGAATTTTTTTGTCATTTTTCAGCTCTTCCCCCTGAATGCACTGAAGCTGCACCTTGGCTATGTGGTGCAGCATAGTTGAGGGCATAGTGGGATCTTTAACGGGCGCCAAAATCTCCACATACGGGGGTTTTCGCTTTTCGCCTCTATCTGAAAAGCAGCCACCGCGGCCGGGATCAGACCCACGTCCTTGGGCTCAGCAGTGCAACGCCTTAGCCGGTGAGCCACTAAGTCATCGTAGCACGTCAGAATTGCCGGTTTCTGGTGCTCCAGGAACGGCACGGCCGCTTGATGGAAGCACGAATGGCGAAAAAACTTCCCTTCCGATTCCCCTTGGATTCCCCGGATCGCTGAAGAGCACTGCCTGACTGACTGAATACCGTATTTTCGTGTGTATAACCTGCTCTTGCATATAATCTGCACCCCCACTTTCAGCCTGCCAAAAAAGAAGGAAAAAAAAAAAAAAAAAAACAAGCGTATTGCCCACGAATTTGATACAGGAAAGGCTGCACCAAAGCTACTGCTCAAGCAGCAAGCACATCACATACCATGTAGACCAAAAAAGTGTATAAATTTAGCAAGTAGAATACACTGACTGCAAAGCTGAAAGTCGCAATTCACTAATAAAATTCAGTTGTGAGGAGTGCGCTCGTTGTTTTTTTCTTACCTTGTCCTTGTATGCTTTGTGCACAATCGCTGCCATGAAGGCTTAGTCAGTTGCTACTGCTTAGGAGCTTCACGGAAACAACGTCATTGCTGCTGAAGCTGCACTAAAGGAAAAAACCCAGCGTATTATCGGCACCCTTCCTTTGCCACTGAAATTTTCTGACTTTTGGTGCGGGTTATACGTGCGAAAATACGGTAACAGACTCCGGTGGTCCCTTTATATCGGCATGATGCCATGAGGGCACCTTGCCATGGCCTCAAACACATTTACACTGAGTACTACTATCGTCGTAAAGTGCTAGATGGACAAGTTGGTACGGGTTCATGGTACAACAACAGCGCAAAAGACCAAGATAACACAAGAAAAGGGCACAGGTCGACCGCTCGTCCTGTGTTCCCTTCTTGTGTATCTTGTCTTTTGCGCTGTTGTTATACCGCGAACTACTCTTGTCATTTCAATACTCCCATTAGCGGCAGGTTCCACAAAACTGAGTTCTGTTCGCATCAGGCGCCAGCTGTTGTGCGGTGTATCCTACCCTGTGCTTTTTTTCCTCGTGTAGCAAGTTAGGCAGCCTGCAAGGACTGACCTCTTCGGCACAGTAAAGCATGCCCCCCCTCTCGTTGAATTCCGGCCTCCACATTGGTCGCCTCCACTGCTTTGTAGTTTACTCTCTGCGTGTTATGTTCCCATCTCTGGGGTTCCAGAAGGCGGACATTTCTCTCAGGTGGATTAGGGCGAATGCTACCCTGTTCCAACATTTGTCAAATTTTTTTAGCTCCCCTTCTCCAGACCACACAAGTTGCATCACTCTGGGTGGACTTTCCTCCAAAGACCTCTGTTCTTGTATAATCTGGCTAGCTCCAGCTTTTAAAAAAAAAAAAAAAACAAGAAGCAAAGCTTTCATCTTTGAGATTCTTTTTGTGCGTGCCGTGTGGACGCGGGTTTGATTCCCAACCACAGCAGCCACTTTTCTGATGGAGGTGTAAAAGCAAGAACGCCCGAGTGCACAAGAATTCGGCGCACGTAAAGATCCCCAGGTGGTCAAAATTAGTCCAGAGCACCCCACCACGGCGCGGCTCATCACCTGTGTTGTGTCGGCGCGTCAAAACCAACAATCAATCACTACAATCAATATCACGCTTCTCTGGCAATATTTTCGATTCTATTTTCTTCCCACTGGTGATTTGGACAGTGCCGAAGTTCCCTGACAGTGGCTGCCCGGTCAAAAATTTCAGCCCCAAATTCCAGTAGAATTCCTTCCCAGCACATTCGCCCCAGCACGTTACGAGGCCGTTGACTGCGGACCAAGTCAATGCGTTTCCTCTGGAGGGAAGTCAGGGGCTCGGCTGCTCACCTCGTTTAGCTCGTAGGCTGACTTGCAGAAGACGTTGCAGATGTCACACATGAATGCTGCCGGCTTGACGTTCTTCTTGGCTGCGGGCAAACAAGGAGGGCAGCATCCCACATCAGCTCTTGGCACAAGTGCACAAGTCAGGTCAGCTGACGCTACGTTTTGTGGCCAACAGAAGTGCCAAGATGCGAGAGCAGGCCCAACTCCCTCAGTGCACACGCAAAATGAACACCAAAGTCGCATGTTATTTTTCCGATGCTCTTTAACTTTTCCTCATAAAGATCCATATCAGTGATGCAGAACAATCAATATTTTGCCCCCATTACTGTAACAACGCTGTCGACGGTTCCCGATTGACAGTGTTACAATTATTGGCTATTAGTAGAACTACTGGCAAAACTACCAAGCCGATTGTATTCGCTGTGTCAGAATATTGATGCAGGATTCAAGCTGTCTTCACTGCGCACCCCCTAGAGAGCGGACAGCGGAGTATAGAACTGCCATTGCCCGTCCCCCTCACTCCCTCCACCTGAAAGCTAACTGTGGGCGCCCCTGGTTTGCTGCTATTGCTCTCTCACACAAATTAACCAAGCAGTCACGACCCTGGAGAACACAGTCACTCCCTCGGTGCTGCCAACCGCATAACCGCACAGAGCACTGTCAAACCAACACGGGTACCCTAGCAGCATTGCCAGAGTCACCTGCTTGCCACCAGTGAACACTGCAGCATCTACAGCTGTCCTGCACTGTGTAGAAGCATGCGGCCTACATCATGTGGGCCAGGCCTACACCGTGCCCCCTACTGACAAGACTGGGAATTTAAAGTCTAACGAGAAAGAGAGAGAGAGAGAGAGAGCAGGAGCTCACTTTTCTTCCTCTCGCAGTTGGCGAAGGTGATCTCGTTGCGCAAGCTCGGCATTTCGCTCAGGTCATCGAGCAGGTTGAACTTGTACTTGTCTCGAGCCTGCAACCAGACAAGCAGAGCGCTCAAGAACCCTCTCCCTCAGTGGCCACTGCGGTATGCACACTTGAGTGAACAAAAAAAGGCCCCTCGAGTGAGCCCGGAGGGGAACACTTCTCTACGCATGTCTCTCTCTCCTTGCCACTGGGCAGGGGAGAAGACATGAGCAGCCATGCTGCACAGAGCTCTTTGCCATTGCCCGGCATGCAAGCATGGCAGAGCCATGCCCCAGGATTGGAAGGAGGGGGAGGAGGGGGAGGAGACACTGCGCCCTTCTTTCCTCTGCGCACAGTTCTCCATCCCAGGTGCAACCTAGAAAAAAAAAAAAGCGTCGCATGTTCAGAGCCGCAGCGCTCTAGCCGTGCGCGGTGGGCACCCACCCGCTACGAGGTACTCACCTGTACGAGGTCTGCACCCACAGACACCCCCAGCACTTCCTTCGTGTGCGTGCACAGTGTCTTCTTCACCTTTTCCTTGGAGGCGTCTTCCTTGCCAGCTTCCTCCTTCTCGTCATCGCCAGATCCCTTCTCCCCTTCGCGACTCCTTTTCTTCCTGTTCTCCCAGTACTCCCTCTTCTGAGTCTTCTCAGCTGCATTGGTGGGAGGACCACAGCAATGACCACAGCCCTCCCGTCTGCCTCGGTGCACTGGTTAAAAACAGCCCGCTCGCAATGAACCCCCCTCCCTCTGCAGAGATGCCCTGGTAAAAACCAGCCCCTTCTGCGATGAGAGCATACCCTACAATGTCCGTAGCTACTCCAACTTCCAAGGCAGCACAGATTTGAGCAAACGTTACAGCAATCCTCTCTCACCGGCTCCGCTCAAGTTAAGTTTTTATTTCCGGCCAAATCCGCAAGTTTGTGACAGACGGCTGTTTCTCTAATTTACAATCAAGTGGATGGCCGCGAGATAAGCTGCGCTTATTACAAGCTGACTTTGACAGGCTTCGCAACTGCCTGCCTCCAAGAAACAAAACAGATAACCTTTAACTTGCAGCACCATTTGCCGGAACTGCATCTGCAGTCACCTCGATCCCTTCGCACCCCACTTCCTGCACTGCACCGGTCACCGCATATCGTACCAGCACGACAGGTGGTATGATATACTTATATCGATGTACCTGCAAGCAATCCACTCACACCCATTATGCCCCATCATGCCCCTATAAATTGATCAGCAATCAGCTGCCTAGCCCATTTTTTCTATAAGATACTAAATGGTCATTTTGACGCTCCCGATTTACAGCACAGCGTCAATTTACATGTCCCTCAGAGATTCACGTGCCATTGTACATTGTTTGCCCCCAGTATGCCACATAACAAATCACCTGCGGAACGCCTGCAAATTCTGTGCAATTGTATGCCAACAGATCCTGATTTCTTCATGCCTCAAAGTGTTTTTAAGCGTACGTTAACAAACCTGTTTCTAATGCCATGACTTGCGGTTCTGCCTTCTATGCACGGTTATTTCACTGATAAATCTGTGCTCGCGATATCAGCATGTGCTTGTAGCTATATTAAATTGGTGATGTTTTTAATTTTCACTTTATCACATTTTACTATCTGACTTGTGTACCAATGTAAGAGCCTCTATAGTGTATTGGACACGCAATAAAACATGAATGAATGAATGAATGAGTTGCAAACAAGAAGCCCACCGCGCCCCCAAAATGTCAGCTGCTCTAATTCTACTGTTTTCCTAATTTCTTATAAACACAAGACTCAGCCTCAATGGTGAGGAAAACGAGAAAAATGGGAAGGTAATAAGAGCGCTAATAAAATTCTATTGTTGTTTGGGTATCCCTAGATATATACAAGTTCTTTGATAGAGCTATATTTTTCTGAAATATTTTCTGGAACTACGTTAATTGCCCTTCCCCTCCCTTTGAGGAAGTTTCTGGATCAAAGGGTCCAAGGTTCTGTTTCAAGGTTCAAAGGGTTCACCAATACCCTACAGGGCGTCCTTTCACCGATGTGCTTGAGAACCTGGGGAAACTGCAAACTGGCCGCTAAGAAACCACAACCTTGGCTTGAGTCATGAATGTCGTTCTATCTGTATGTGCTGCATAGCTCCATAAAAACAAAGAGAGAGGTAAAAAAAATGGCAGCATCTCCACGCCGTGGATGAAGGCGAGAATGCACAGTACGGGGACTCGAAATGACATCCAAGTTGCGCCCCAACCGTCTTCGATTTGAGCCGTGAGTTGCACCTTGATTATTCCCTAAATGAAACTGCAACTCACGGCTCAAATCGAATTTCACTCGATTTTCGCTTGATGGTGGGGTGCGCACGGATGGACGCGGACGGACATGGGAGGTCCTAAGGTACTCCGCACCGTTACATGCGAGGGAGTAAGCCGTTTGACTCTCGGGTACTAACTCACGCCCAGGAAGACACTGACACTAACTCTGTCTTGTCTACCAGATACAGGCTCGAATCCTGCCGGTGCCTGTGTGATTTTTTGCGACTAAATGCTATGCGCACAGACGCGGCGGACATTGTGCGTCCTAAGGTACTCCGCACCTAGAAAAGGAAAAAAAAAAACACCCCTCTCAAGGAGCTTTCACTATGACACAAGCTCAGATTATACTAGCGGCATGGGCCCAAAACAGCTCACTACTGCCTTTTGCTCTGCTCTGAACTCTGTTTGTTGCTTTTTCTCCCCTGGCAAACAGAAAGCGCTCTCACCCCGAGCTGCCACTGAGCAGGAACAACCCCCCTCGGTTCGACACCGCCAAAGGGGGGGGTCTGCACCCAGCTGCATTTCCACAGAGGCAACCTCCTCCGCATCCCCACAGCTCCTTTCCCCCAGCCTCACCTGGCTCCCCCTCCTCCTGCTCCCGCTTTTCTTCCTTCCTCTTGTTCTTGAAGAAGGGCTGCAGGCACAAGAACAGGAGAACCAAGTCAGGGGCACAGACACGCATGAGGGCACTCACCTCACTCGCTTGATCCCCCCACCCTCTGACAGCACAGGGTTTCATTAGACCCCCCACCCCCTTCCCATGCAATCTAGATCAAGTCATGGGGCAGTGGAACATTGAAGATTGAAAACTTTCACCAACATTCAAACTTTATTTTAAAGGCTCATCTCCCGTTAAAGGGGGACATGGCTGTTAAAAGAATTTCTTTTAATTTTTAAGTAAACTTTGTAAAACTTGTTAGTCTTGCTGCATTTTTTGCACTGGTTTCAAATGTGGCACCATTTTTTGAGTAAGTCAATAAGTTACCAAGGTAATTAGAGATAATTGCCCATTTTTAGAGGAACAACAGACAAAACAGTCCCAGTCATAAAACTGTAATCTTTATATTTTCCAATACTGCGAGCCCTGGTGAGTGCAGTAAGCAGAATCAGTTTTTCGGATGCACCACTTGGAACTAATTTTAGGGCTCATTAAACATTGGTGTTTGAAATGGCATTCGAAATGGTTTCTTGCCACTGGCACCAGCAAGGCTTAATGAGCTGTAAAATTAGTTCCAAACGGTGCATCCCAAAAACTGATTCTCTTACTGCACTCACCAGGGCTCGCAGTATTGGAAAATGTAAAAAGTACAGTTTTATGACCAGCACTGTTTTGTCCAATGTTCCTCCAAAAATGGGTAAATATCTGTAATTACCTTGGTAATTTATTGACTTGCTCAAAAAATTACGCTATATTTGATATCGGTGTGAAAAAAGCAGCAGGACTGACCAGTTTCACAAAGTTTGCTTAAAAATTAAAAAATATTGCCTTAAGAGCAGTGTCCCCCCTTATTAAAGCAAGCGCAAAGTTAGCAAAGTTAAAAGCTCCACAGATTGACTGGCGTTACGTTCTGTTTCCTTGAAGGTACAGGCAAGACATGATGTTCAAGCAACTTGGCAAAATCAGAGAGACAGTGGATAGGCATTACGTGGTTCTGTGCTTTAGAATGCTCTCGGGGAGAACAGGCATGATGGATGCCCATTCCCTCGTGAATGGTGTAAAAACACTCACAAGGCAGCAAACAGCGCAGGCCAAAGGTGCAGCTCTGTATTCACAGGCTCATTCCCCACCCCCCCATGCTTCTCACTTCAAGAAAAGGTGGCATCCTTTTCTTTGCACCAACCAAGCCTCAAAGCTTTGCCAAATAGAAGAACTGTGTGGCAACAACCATAGCTGACAATGACATTCTCTCATCTCACATTGAGTTAGTCAAAAGAGAGAAGTGTCCCGGCAAGAAGTGAAGCAGCTCGCAAAAGCATATCCTCCCCTCTACTGTACTGGCACATATTAAATCTATAATTTTTTTCTCTCTGTTACTGACAAAAGTTACCTCGATTCTTGAAAAAAAATTTAAAAAGAAATTCTACATATCTTGCATGCACCTACCAGTTCTGCATTTAGCGTGCCGTGCCACACAGAGTGCCTCATTTTGTTGTCTTCACGCATGATTGAGTGGCTAGACTGTGAGAATGCTCCCATTGGCCATACACACATGTTCTGTACAAGCTTAGAATCGTAAGCGGAAACATCTTTGTCCCACCATTTGCTCCCCTTAAAGCTTAGCACAGAGACATCTGCTACAGTGACTGCCATTGGTGCTGCTACTAATGCATTTGTGGCGTAGTGCTACAGTAGAACCTTGTTGATACATTTCCAGTTCATACGATTTCCCAGTTATTAGGCTCTTAACTGTGAACACTAAAAATGCCCCACAGTACATTTCCTCCCTGAAATGTACTAGCGACTGGGAAATACTATGAACCATAAGTGAATCCATGGGGTTCTAGTGCAGCACTACGCCACAAATGCATTAGTAGCAGCACCAATGGCAGTCACTGTACCAGATGTTTCTGCGCTAAGCTTTAACGGGAGCAAATGGTGGGGCAAAGATGTTTCCGCTTTCCCAGATACAGTCTAATCCCGCTACAACGAAGTCCGCTTTAACGAAATTTCCGCTTCAACGAAATATTTCCAATTCCCCGTCGGCTAGCCATAGAAGTCAATGCAACAAAGTACCCGCCACAACGAACCATTTGTCTGGCTTGCTTTCGCTTCAACGACATTTTCGATGACTTGGGCTGGGTTTGAACAATTAATTTACAATAAAATAAGCATAGCGCCAGCTATCTGTAACTTTTTATACATTCAGGACGCTTAGTTTCACCGAAAATATGGGCGGTGCGCCCACACTGCCACACAAAACAAATAACCAAAAAAATGTCGCAGAAGGGCTCCAGCTACGCAAGAAATGTATATGCGCAGGCGAGAGCTTGGAACATCCCCCTCGCGAGGGGCACGATCAAATGCAGAGCATTTCCGGGGGCGCACGACGTTAAATAGTTTGCGTTACGTTAATGTTGTTGCACTTGTGGCAACTGCTGACGAGAGAGTGCTCGTCAGCAGTAATTTGAATGAGTCAAGAATATAAGGCGCGTTTGTAGCCTCCCATTCTGTGTCGGCCTTGTGGCGCAGTGGGTAGAGCACCATGTACATTGCGTTCCGCCCGCAGGGTCGAGGGATCGAAACCAGGCGCCGGATAGTATTTTTTTATATAGTGTAGGGGGAGGGGTGCGGACTACGACTACGGACGCCTACGGACGTCAACGCAGGTGACATCGTGAGTTACTGAAATGCTCTGCATTTAAAACAGCACGCGAGAGGCAGGAAGATGGTGAAACGTGCCGTGAACCCCCTGCCGCGGCTATGACGCAACGTGGTGCGGCTATGACACAACAATCCAACACAATCCACTTTAATCCAATCCAATCCAAATCCAAACCAATCCAAGCCAATCCAATCCAATGACAGACCGACGGGGAGCAATGCGGACTACGACAACGGACGTCAACGCGGGTGACATCGTGAGTTACTGAAATGCTCTGCATTTAAAACAAACTCGTAGGTGAACGCCATTGTTTGCTGGTGATAACAATGTGGCTGGCTATCTCTGCGCAAGGCACAGCCCCGGTTCGCCAAGCCGGAGCTATAGCCAATCCGTATCCAGTTGAAATTGCGCGAGGCGCAGCGCCATCATGTATGTGTTGTAAGCAGTTGACCTTGCAGTTTTCCTTCTACAATTCTTCAAATTCAAAAGCAAAAATAATGTTTTCGTGTTTAGTCTTGATCAAGCGTCATCCTATCTCAGTAGCGAGCGCGCGGTCGCTTTAAATGCTAGCGCGCGCGGCTTGCCTGCCAAGGTCAGTTGCTGCCGTGCCTAGTCAGAGGATAAGATAACGGCGCCGTTCCTGCCACAAGCGAGAGGGGGGCTTCCAACCGCCTAGCAGCTATCTGCAAGTCATCAGCTCGGTGGAAACGCCTTGTTATACAGCAATACGGTTTGTGCCTACATTTCTTCATTTCTTCACCTCTCACCTCCTCCTCAGTATCGCGCTCTTTGCGCGCTAAAAAAAAAAAAGGCTGTGTCTAGCGTTCCGTCCAGACGGAACGGCAACTGTCACTAAAGTTCCGTCCAAAGGAAACACAACTCGCGTTGAGAGCAGTCTCATTTGATTTTTACCACGGCGCAAGAATTATTGAGGAGGCGCAACAGAGCTTGCTCCGGCAGCGCGATAAAGTCACGGCGCCAAGCACAGTACCGACGCGCCCTCTGTCGCGAGGCGCAAAAGAAAAAAGGCTCGCCGGTTCAAGCTGAGTCAGTGCATAGCCGGCTGCCGCCGAGGGCAGATGAAGCCGACGAATCCCTAGCACGACTGGACTTTTATTGGAGTCTGTTCGCGGCGCAAGAAATCATCGCGTTTGAAACGTTTTTCGTAGGACGAAAGCGCTTTGTGGTTGAGAATATTAGCTCCAGTGAATGATGGTTCTGATCCTCTATGCCATTAGTCATATTTAGACTGTCCTAACTTCGCCGCCCTGTCTGTGCAACATGAAAAGCGCGCGCAAATCTGAGAAGCCGCGCGCGAGAGTGAACCAGTCGTGGCGGGAAGGCGGCGTCGGCAGACGACGTCTGCTCCGGGATTCTTCCTTCTAGTGCTTCGTTTCAAGTGTGGTACAACTTGTAACTAGGGCAGTATTCATCAATAACTGCTGCTAAAAGGTTCAGCACTTCTATTCATTTATTTTACAAAAAAATTTTCACAATATATTCGATGATATTACGATTTTCGTGCGTCGCGTCCGTAGAAGAACATGTAAACTATGGCAACGCGCTTGAAGCGCCACCTGCTGTTCTGCTCCGCAAGCTGCATTTCCTCCTCGCCAGACAGTGACATTAACGTGCAGCCCGCCCCCACTGTCCCAGCCCAGCAGATTCCCCTCCTGAAATACTTCTTTCTCCGTGATTTTTACCCAACCGGCCAAACCGCTACCGCTCACTGACTAGCCAGAATCACTGATAATTATTAATCATTATTACTAATTACAGCTGATCGAACTAACTCTAGCTCAATCCGGACGGATCTCTAAGCCGCCACCCGACGCCCGCTTCACAATATTTCAGCGAGAGCAGTCGGTCTTGATTTTTACCTAACCGAGGAACCACTACACCAAATCCCAGAACGAGAAATGGCAGCTAATTGGCTGGTTTTGATTTGGCGTTCAGTCTGGACGGAACTTTAGCAGTTTTTAGCGTTCCGTCTGGGCGGAACACTAGACACTCCCCCCAAAAAAAGAGATAACCATTGGAATGCTTGTCAGCTGAATAAACATGCCGTTACTGCGTGTCACTCCTTTTTCTAAACATCGTATTTTGCTGCCAATGATGCGGAAATATCCTGGGTCATTTTCCTTGCTCTTCCGTGCGTGTTGGGGCAGATTTCGCCTCAACGAATTTTCGCTTCAACGAAATTTTTTGCCCGTCCCGTCAATTTCGTTGTAGCGGGATTCGACTGTAGTACGTTTTCCTTCGCATTTCTTTTTCTTTTTTTAATGTATCAATGAGGTTCTACTGTGCATCAATTTGCAGAACCTCACAGTGTGGGGCTCAGTCAGGAATGCCTCAGCCCACACACACACATACATGGAAGGTAGTAAATGAAATGCCCAGCATCGATCTACCCCTTGGAATGAAGCAACACCAGCTGGGGCTGAAAATTGCATTGCACCCCGCCTCCCCCCCTGCAAGAAAGAGCGGAGTCCCCTCACCCGTAGCTCCTTCTTTATCTTGCGCATGGGCGGAGGGGCGTGTTGGTCAGGCGAAGCTGGTGGTTCTTGCTCTTCATGTGCTGCACAGGAACCACAGGGCTCGGTCATCACGCCCTTCCCACACCCAGTGGCACAGCCACAAAGTCAACAGTGTGATAGAATCCCATCTGGCTGTAAGGGTACGTTTGCAATAAGAGAGAGGAGAGACGCCTACCAGTCCCTGAAATCGCTTTTGACGTCTTGAATTGTGGACAAGGCTTCCGTGCTGGGCCGAAACATGAACGATTTTTTGGGCTGGTCGGCGTTTGTCATTTCTGTTGAAAATGTACCCTTACAGCCACAACCCCCCCCCCCCCCCCCCCCCCCCCCTTCACCTGCAATGACAACTGTCGATTCCTCCTCACAAAATTTCTTTTAATTTTTGAGTAAATGCAGTGAAACCTGCCAGTCTTGCTGCCTTTCCCCCACTGATTTAAAAAAATGTCATTATTTTTTGAGTCAGTCGATTAGTTCCCAAGATAATTAGAGATAATTAGCCTTTTTTGGAGGAACAGCAGACAAAACAGTACTGGTCATAAAACTGCAATTTTCGTATTTTCCATTGCTACGAACCCTGGTGAATGCAAAAAGAGAAACAGTTTTTTGGTGCACCCCTTGAAACTAATTTTGCAGCTCATTAAACTTTGGTGTTTGAGATGGGCATTCAAAATGGTTCCTTGCCAATGGTGCCACCAAAGTTTAATGAGCTGAAAAATTAGTTTCAAGGGGTGCATCAAAAAACTGTTTCTCTTATTGCATTCATTAGGATTCGTAGCATCGGAAAATGTAAAGATTACAGTTTTATGACCAGCACTGTTTTGTCTGCTGTTCCTCCAAAAATGACTAACTATCTCTAATTATCTTGGGAACTTAATTGACTGACTCAAAAAATAATGGCATGTTTACAATAATCAGTGGGGGAAAGCAGCAAGACTGGCAGGTTTCACAGAGTTTACTTAAAAATAATAGGAGCTGTTTTAAGAGCCCTGTCCGCCCTTAAATCATGTCAGGCATTCTCTGCACACAGCCAGCGTGACATCAAGAAGTCACGGCAAGCAAGTTTCCAGCAACTGCTGGAAAAAGTTCCGGAGAAGAGGCTGCTTTCCTCGCCACATGTTCCCCCTTGGTGTCAAGGGTATTACCATGCGCATGCTACAGCAAACACGGGGGTTCTGCGCAACCAGCATACTACCCAGTGCTGTGAATTTCCGATGTGCTCCCACAACACCAGGACTGCCCAGCGGCCCTCGTATTTTGTCCGCTCCGAACTGCCATATGACAGAGCTCAACCCAGTGCCCTGTGGCATTGTCTGCGGCTAACGTCACCACGTGGTGCCACCAAAGAAGGGCGACCATGCTAGGCGGTATGCACCAAGACAAAGCAAGACACGCAAAGGCATGTATCATCAGACAAGAACGAAACATAAAGTGCTGTCTACCGTGGCCCTGAAACAGGTCACTGTAATTATGCAAGAGTCACTTCAGTATTCTCACTTGAGGCAACAACAGTCTGCCCCAAATAACACTGAGTAGCAAGTGCCGTGGCAACGCCTCTGCCACCGTGCCACCGCGGCGGGTGATAAAATCCAGCAACTTTGTTTATAAACTAACGGAGGCATGGTGAGAAACACAACAAAAGCAGCGGCAACGCTGGCACAGCTGATTGCTTTACGAAAAGCTGCACCAACATGTTACCACTGTTACGAATCGACCAGCGCCGCCGTACTTTCCCGCATCACTCCTCGGCTGTGCGGCGAAGCCACTGCGTGCGCCTTTCAGCCGTCAGGCGCCACCATTTCGGTGACTCATCATTCAAGTTTCAACAAGTCGGGCCAGACGCCTCGCTATCGACGCGTTTCAAACTTCGGCAGTTGCCGACGGGGCGCCGAGACTTGTTGCAAGGACACAGAGGCCCCGCGATCTCAGCGGAGTCCTCCTCTCTCCCCTCTCTCGGACTCAACGTGCGCCGAGGCTACCCCGACTGCTTACGAACTCTGGAAAGAGCGTTGTGTGTGTCTGTGACGTTCGTGGTTTGTTGCCGCTTGTTGGTGTTTTGACCGTTACTGCTTTTGGGTATAAATAGAGCTGCCCAAGGGCTGTCACCGATTCCTGTTAGAGCAGCGAATCCATGCTGTCACTCTGCTCGAGTCCTGTATTGTAACCTCGCCCGTCGGGGCATTGTTCTTTGGCTTCAGCTCACCTCTCGCTATGAAGTAAACAGTTACGTTAGCCTACGGCTGCGGGACTTCTTCACGGCTGCAACAGCAGCTGGCCGCTCGCATCATACACGCTACCACTCGTATGTCAAAGGCCCCGGAGCTCGGACCGGGTGCCCCCACTCAGTCGCAACAGCACCCGGTCGCCGAATTCAAAATGGTGACCAGAGTCGACGGTGAGCTCATCGACGCAATTGCAAATAACTCCGTGCTGCAGGATAAAATTTACGGCTCCTACAAGCCACGCTCGTCAAAAGAGTGATTTGGATGAAGCTTGCCACATAGATGGTAGACGGAAAACGAGCAGATGATGCAGTGGTAATGCATTAGCATGCACTGGCATCCCTAGCTCTTGCTGAGTCAGGCACGTTTAAAAAATCTATTTGACTACAGTCGAGATCACTTATAACGGCACCGTTTATCAGATATAACAATCAAAACTATGGCACCGCTCACTTTTGTGCGCACTGTATGGTAAAATAAATTGCTCATTACAATGCCCCAATGCCACACTATTGGATATAATGATTGAATCCGGTTTAAAACGAGCACCCTCAAACAAAAAGAACACCCCAATTCCACTGAAATAGCGAGCTGCCGCCAGTTCTCCACGCCGAGAGCACGCTTTGCATCCCTTCCACCCCTCAGAAAACGAGTCGACTGCACCGCTTACTAGGAAGCGAGAGGAGCACAGCACTTTTCCTTCCGAACCCCTCTGCCTGCGCCTTCTTGCACCGCTCGCTTGTGCCTGCTTGGGCCTGTCGTGTGCACACAGCTTTGAGCTTGATGGGTGCTTTTTCAACTGCCTCTGTTTTTCTGCCACAGGTTTGATAAAGTCCGAGTGCCTCACTGAAGAGGCAATCGTAGCACAGATATGTGCTGCGGACAGCAGTGATACTGACAACTCTGACGACGTGGCTGGGCAGCCTACTCACGTAGTGTGTTCACAGGGGACCCAAGACATGACACAGTCCCTGAAGGACTTTGTTTCCACCAAGGACATATCGCTCAGCTAGGTGAAGCACCTATAGATGCCGTTGAAAAAGCTGGGCACCAGCTTCGCGTGAACAGTGGTGAGACAGCTTAATCAGATTTGGGAGCAGTTTTTGGAGCAGCGAAATCTCGATTTTGGAGCAGAAGAACCTTGATTTGGAGCAGAAGAACAACATTTATTATGTCACCTTATAGGAGCTTAAAAATAACATTTTTAAGCCCCTTTAAAAAGTGCAATTTTTAATTGGTTTTGAATGTACATAACGCTGAAACAGCATTTCAATAAAGTTTTTTCTATTCCACTACCCTTTCACAAACCATTTTTAAATTCTGAGGCTCTATGCATAAGATAGCGTGGAGCGCCGTTGGAAATATCGAATTGAAAAACTAAGCAATTGCAAAGCATTTTTATTGTCATGTGATTGTAGAAATTATTATTTTTCTAATCCCAGACTGGGCTTTACGCACAGAACCACGGCAAAAGTTGCGCAAGGCGAGGTGACAGTCGTCGCACCCCACCAGCCCTCCCATTTCAATCCTCAATGTGCATGTTCACTACGATCGTAATTTGAGTAATGTTGGTACAATTTGCCCCCTCCCTCTCGGCATTAAATTTCACTTCAGAAAGATGAACTATTATTACTAGCGTGTAATAATAGCTTGTCTCGCTATCGGACACTGTTTGAACATTTTGTGGCGATGTAGCCTGCGCCGCCACTTCTGCAGTGTCGATCGTCCCATTCCCGCCGCTCGCAAGCTCGCTGTCAAAGGCAGCAATAACTCAGCGTTTTATAACACCGCAATAAGTCCGAAATTTCACTTCAAGCACGCACCGCGCCTCACACTCAAGGCCGAAACTCGGCGAATTCGCGGGCACCACGTTTCTGATGAAACTCCCGTCTTTCGAGTCACGCAACTTCCCGCAACAGACCAAACGACTAAGTGTAAACCAAGCCACCCTCATAACCAAAACCACGGTAGAAATCGGTGAAGAGCACTCTGCCTGAACCACGAGCAACTGCTTCGCTCGGCGGCCATATTTCCTAACCTTCTCCACAACAAGATGGCGGCGTCCCGTGATGTTGTTCCGAAAATACGGCGCTCCGAAAATTGCCGTTTTTTCATCAACTTGGACAAGTTAGTTTGTCGCCTCAGTACACAAAAGTATTTTTTCTACAAGACTTTGCAATGGTTTTGGATGGGAAGACTTTAAAATCTCACAGAATATAACATGTGCAACGCTACATTGTGACTTTCAAAAAGACTATCTCGGGGAAAATTTATGTGGGTTTTTCATGAAATTATCTATCGATATTATCAACCTTTACAAACAGCATCACCTTTGGGGTGCTGGAAAATTATGCCGTCAGTAAGCATTTTTCACCACCGAAACTGACGGCAGCGTTAAAATCCTTAGCTCTCAGACTGTTTTGGAGCAGTTTGGCGCAATTTTTGCGTATTTCACGCTTTTGGAGCAGCCCGGCGCAGGAAAACACATTTGTATCAGAACTGCGCAATTGCGCAATATGCGCACCTGTCTCACCCCTGCGTGAAGCAAACAGAGCTGACCGACTATGGCTTCTTTTCTGTAGATAGGTAGTAGTGCGGCATTGCTTGCATGCGAATAAAATGTTCTGATCTGTTAAGAATTTTTCTTTTTCGCAGCACGCTTACAACAGCTATCAGTTACAACGATGGAATTTTTTCGGCACTAAAATATTGTTATAAGCACACTACACTCTATTCAAAAATTCGAATAGCAGATATTCGATTCAAGAATCAAACTATTTGCGGAGCTACTATTTGAATTCATTCGATTCTGACATTTAAGTATTCGCATGCTGCTAAACAAAATTGTTCACAGAGTAAGCAACAAAAATTGTAAAATTACCTTTTCCTCTGCATAACAAACGGAAGTGGTTTACAACAGGCAGCGCTCTATTGAAAACAGCTTCCTGCATAGCATGGACAACATAGCCTTTGCACTTGCAGGTGGTACTTTCGGTATATTACAACGCACTCCAAAAAGGCAAAGAACTTGGCCAAGCTTCGAAACTCACCCTGTAGCGGTGTTGCCCCAGCCCGACTTACAGATCATTGATTGATTGATTTATTGACTGATTAATTGACTTGGTTGATTGTAGGGTTTAATGTGCCGACGCAACACTGGCAATGAGGCACGCTGTAGCGGAGGGCTCCAGATTAATTTTAACCACCTGGGGATCTTTAACGTGTGCCGAAATCTCGTACACACGGGCGTTTTTGCTTTTCGCCTCCATCAGAAAAGCAGCCCCCGCGGCCGAGAATTCACTTACAGATCACCTACGCAGAACAGTCGAGAGGTGTGTAGGTCATGCCCACCACCAACTAGGCACTCGAAGAAGGGAAACCCTCACCTCATCGTACTGCTGCTTGGAGTTGAGCTCCACTGAGCAGTGTTTGCACACCAGCTTGCTGCCTTCCACTGCACACAGCCGGAGGAGGGAAGAGGGAGCCAAAAACGGGTCGACAGTTTGATACGGCAACTTTCATTGACACAAGCTTTTATGTAACCATCCATGCGACCCTGCCATTTTTCTAACCCTGTGGCAGAGTTTGGAGAAAGGCAAAGCAAAACAAAGCAAAACAAAGAAAATTCCAGCCCAGAATTCGCACTAAGTACTGAGCTGCACCAACACAGTCGGCATTGTCATGGTCGGTGAGGCGAAGGAAAAGGACTTAGCCTCCGGAACAAGAAAAAGTTGTTGGCTCTCAGCAGAAGAACCTGCAGAAGCTCCGAGAATCGTCTACTAATGCGTGAAATTTCTTTTACTTCTTTGCAGGCAGATCTGGCTATTAGTACCCAAAGACGTTGGGTTACCTTATTGTTTTTAAGCTTTCTTTTGTTTCTTTTTGCTAACAATGTAAATGATACCACAAGTAGTGATTAAGTGCCCCTACTCCGCCAATTATGAATTTTTCCACATATGCAAGGCATAGTGCAGGGTTGGTCCATTTTCACTATTTTGTTTTTCGTGCTCCCAATGTTCTTTTCCGTGCTTTTTTAGTTTACTCTTCCTTTTCCAGACGAGATGTGCAAGACATATTTTGGATTTCGTGAGTTCATTGTTGTAAAACTTTCAACTATCAGCTGTTTAAGCGCTTTTCTGTCTGTGCGAATCGTTAACAAGAAATTTCCCTTGGCGAAGTGGAGGGGGGAAATGCTCGGCCAAGAAGTGTGCGGGGAAAGTGGTCAGGAAGCAAGGAACCCATAAGCAGGTGTTCGAAGTGCGTGCCTAGAAAGGAAAACAATTTGCACGATCGGAATCGAACCTGGGAGCCTCGCGTTATGAAACCGGCGTCTATCTGACTGTATATCATCACATTTGGGGAGCACAGAATTTCCTTAAGGTTCGTAACGGGGACATTGGCTTTGGACTCTGGCAGTTTGGATTTTGGCCTTTGATGTGAGAAAGCATCGCTTCTTAGCCATCTTCTCCTCTAGGAAAAGGGGGAGACCTATGAAAGACCAAGATAAAGTTAGTGAAGACCACCAGCTCTGGTGTTTCCTCAAGTCTTGCCATCTCAATTGTGAAAGTGGCCAAATTTTTATTTGATTTTCTTATTTCCCGGTTTTTCAAAATTCTATTCGACCGATTATCTGCATTTATGATATTATAGCAATTACATGTGTTACTTCCATTAATTCCGCATTTTTGTGTAAATGCAGGGTGGTACGCGGTCCTGGCTGTGGGGGTACTCGGCAAAGAAAGCTGCACATTAAAAAAAAAAAAAAAGAAAGTAGCTGATTAGAGAAGGAAGAGCCCAGAGTGTTAGGTGTGAGAACTATGAGACACCTCATATCACTGTAACAACAACAACAAAAAAATCCTTCCACATCATGGATAGTAGCAGCCCAGCAGGTTATGATTTGGAACAATTTTCGAAGTAGTTTTGAGCACCAAGATGACTGCTGCATTTGTGATCACTCACTGTATTCGCGAACACGCAGGCTCTTATAAATCTGTCATAGGGGCGTTTAGGAGATAGCCGTTGTTGTTAGAATGCAGAGAATTGGGCTGCATTTTTCTAAGCACAAAAAAGGCAAGGAGGAGTGATGACAGAGGACAAGTTCTTTGATTTGTTCTTTTTTGCTAGCTTTGCACTGAGCTTTCTTTCCATTATACACAGCACCCCTACATGTGTTATGAACAACATCGCTCTCAATGGCAAAGTACTACGACCTTGGCTGGTTAGCTTTGTTTGCATAAATGACAAAAATGACAAAAAGTAAGGTTCGAGATCAGACTACTTGAAATGCAGCAGGACTTGGCCTCTCGGTGCAGCTTGATGCAGCAACCAGACAACTGGATGCAGAACTTAGCTGGCATTATAGGAAGCAGAGTGCACCGCCACTGAGTCCGAGTCCATTTGGCACGCAGTCAACCTGGGTGGACGCTCAGAAAACTGCGCTAGCCACAGATAGCCCACTGAGTTTGCAGTACGAACAGCTCCTCCTAGCCAACTCGGTGCAAACAAAGCACCTTACAGCCTTTCTGCCAATGAACAGAATAGGGCACAGACGGGGACCTTGGAGGCCTCCACACTCGACACTAGGCAGCAGACACTAGGTCTTGGCTAGCAATGCTGCACGATGAGCTTCTCTAGAACAGTGGTTCTCAGCCATGACTGCGCCGGGGACCCTCTTTCGGGCTTGCGAAATTGATGGGGGACCCCACTAGGAAATACATGTCGATCAGTGTCATTACGTCCCACAATTTGCACTTGCAGCTTACGCCCCCCCCCCCCCCCACACACTTGCTCAATGCCCACCTTTTATGCTTGACTTCTATGACAATCCGCATCATAATGTTAAACAATGTGCTCTTGAATCTAAAAGTCGTCTAAACACCTATATGCTGCCTTTTCTGTGTGTTTTTTTTTCTCATAGCTGGCATGTTGTGCAAAAAGCCGATGTGCTACGTGGAAAGACTAAGCGTACATGTCATGCAGCGAAGCCACCTTTTTGCATTGCCAGCAAGTTCAGGCAAAATGGAGGAAAGAATGGCAGGGGCAAAAGTTTTAGAGGTGGCCTCACGGACCTCTCAAATTCTCTCGCGGACCCCCATTTGAGAACCACTGCTCTAGAGTAAGCCTTCCACACCCCCCTCCAAGGAGAAGGAAAATAGGAGGAGGCGGAAGAGAACTGACGGCGGGTGCACTCGAGGGTGTGCACGTCCTCCGGCGAGGGCTCGAGGGTGGTGATGGGCACGTTGAGCTTGAAGCAGAGCAGCTTGTGGCGGCCCCCGCCCAGGTGCTCGGCCAGCTGCTTGGCGCTGTTGGTGAACACGTTGCACACCTTGCAGTGCACCACCCGCTTGCCCGTCAGGCCCCGGGGGAGGTCCGTGCCGGGCCCGCCCCCTGCGTCCATGCGTTTGTTTCACACCGACACCAGAAGAAGCGCACCTCGTTTATGACACCGTACGGCTACAACACGTGGCATAACCCACTAAACAGGTAACAATTTCAAACACCGATATTTTTACAGCCCCGCTAAAACAATGAGAAGAGGGGGCAAGGGGAGGCAAAATTATAGTGACAGCAGGTTTTAGCTAGAAGTAAAGCACCCGACATGTAGCTGTGTACTGGGTACACCCTTTGTCGAAATTTTCTAGGCCAGTCCTAAGCCTTTCAGACCCCAAAGAATGCACAAAACAAGCTTTACCTTTTTTATGTAACAGAATTATTTTACGACAGTAAGGAAAAAAGGTGTTTTCGCTACCTCTTCCGGCATAAAACGTTTCAGCTTCTCTCGGGAAGCAAGCTCGTACATTGAATTTTTTGTGGCCTGTGCGTTTCTGGCGTGGCCTAGAAAATTTTGACAAAGACTTTAGCTGTTGCTTCCTTCCCTCTTTAGGGAAACAAAATTTCACTAGCTGTTCTCACCACGAAATGTTAGTCCTTTTCCCCCACAATTGCAAAGAAGCAATCACGTATCTTCTTTAATTACAGAGGGAGTGGCGGCACGTGGATTCCCCCCAATCAGCTTACCCTCTGCTTACCAAACAAGCAGCAGCTACAATTGTGAGCACGTTGACAGAGCTAAGTCTCTCCAATGGATTTCCTCACCATGGTAGTTGGGTGCCTTGTCGTAGGCCTTGTTGGCGGCCTTCTGGATGACGCGCTTGCGGTGCTCGAAGCTCTCGATGTGGATCGCGTGCTGGCCCAGGGTAAAGAACTTGCAGTCGCACAGCACGCACTCGTACTCGCGCTGCACCAAAAACACCGCAACCGGTCAAACCCTGGCCCCCAAAACATTACCGCATACATGACGGCCACTTTCAGATAAAAACCGCATGAAACAACAACAGCTGCATTATGTTTTTATCTTTTAAGGCCACAAATCACTTTGAAAGCGATGTTCACGCAAGTTGCGCCTTTCTTACTGCGCTTGATCGGAGCATAGCCACTATGGTACCACATTGACTGAGAGAGGGCGAAACGGCCGCTTTGGCTGCGCTGTCCGTGCATGCGCTTCAGTGCAAGTGAACCATGTGACTAGGCGAAGGTTGAACGGCTGCTTTGCTAGTGCTTGGTCTAATTTTTTGCTCATGTGCACATGTCTTGTGTAATATATAAGAGTTTTTATGAATACACGCTGATTGATTGATTATGGTGTTTAACTGACCGACGCTAAACGGAAAATGAGGCGCGCCGTTGAGGAGGGCTCCGGATTCCTTTTGACACCTGGTTATCTTTAACGTGCGCCCAAAATCTTGAACACAAGGGCGTATTTGCTTTTCGTTTCCACCAGAAAAATGGCTGCCGCGGTCGGGGATCGAACCCATATCTTTGGGCTACGAATAAATGCTCGTTGGAAGTACAGTAAAGCCCGCTTATATCGAATAGCGCCAGGATGTAAAATAGTTCGATATAGCAAAAATTCGATATAGGAAATGTAAGCAAAAAAAACTTATATGAGAGCAATATTGCCGACGGAGTTACGAGCTAACGCCGAGCTCTTACCACCTTCAGTTCACTATTGATACGACACTTTCTCGGAAAGAAAACAATAATTTATTGGGGTGGAAGAACTGCGTGAGTGTAGCCTGCTTCTTGGAGTGCAACGCGTTGCTGGTGACTGCTTGCTACACAGTATCTAAACAGTCGACAAGCACAAGACCGCTGCCCTCAATGGCACTGCAGTATCGCCGTAGCAGGGCCACGGCAGTGACGGCTTCGCTCGTGCTCGGAAGCGACACGTCCTCGGCGTCTTCAAAAGAGCGGAGACAAGCATGGATACAAGCGAAGAATGGCGAAACCAGCGAACCGAGCAAGTGCGGGCAGCGAGTGGTGCGGACTTGAAGTTTGGTGACACCGCAGCCCGCAGCGCCCAATGTGGCGGTTTCGGCCCCAAGGGCATGCATGCAAGGAGCTGGTCCACTCTGCCACGGCCGGTTCGGACGCGCCCGAGCTCGCGTAGGAGCCGCAAGTGACACCCGCGCCACTGCTACGCGCCGATGTATTGCGGGAAAGCCTGCCGCATGCCGAAAGAAATCGAAAAATCCTGCGCGGGAGAGTTCGATATATCCATTGTGAGCTGAATCGCGTTCGATAAAAAAAGTTTTAAATGAATGTAATTTTTACCAGAATTATACAAGGGTTCGATATAGGCAATAATTCGATATATCCGTGTTCGATATAGGCGGGCTTTACTGTAGCGCTTGTCCCTCGCGTCTTCCTTCGTCGTTGGTGTAATTTCTGGTGTTTTACATGTCTACATGAGGCAGTTCTTGTGCGGTTTGTTGCTTTTTTGTTTGGGTATAGTTATACGAAATATGAACCCCGCTACAACGAACGCCGCTAACGAAATTTCCCCCAAATATTTCCAATTCCCCGTCAGCTAGCCATAGAAGTCAATGCAACAAAGTCCTCGCCACAACAAACCATTTGTCAGGCTTGCTTTCGCTTCAACGAAATTTTCGATGATTTGGGCTGGGTTTGAACAATTATTTGACAATAAAATAAGCATAGCGCCAGCTATCTGTAACTTTTTATACATTCAGGACGCTTAGTTTCACGAAAATGCGCGTTGCGACCACACCGCCACCCAAAACAAAACAAAAAATAACTCATGGCGCACGCCATTGCTTGATGGTGATAACGATGTGGCTGGCCGTCTTTACACGAGGCGCAGGCCCGCTTCGCCATATACAGCACGTGAAATTGCAAGCTTGCTTGCACTTTTCTTACTTCTTCATAAGCAACTGCCTTGCGTATATCTCATTTATATATCAGGGTGGACAAAGCGAAAATCTGGCGTTCTTTGGGTGGTGAAAAAACAGTAACATTGGTATGTTTGTTATCATAAACAGTTATTGCGCGTCACTCCTTTTTCTAAACATTGTATTATGCAACGGAAACGCACGGGGCTACTCGTTTCAAGCGGAAATGCTGCAATTTCAAGAAAGCTCACTAAAAATTTATTTGTCGTTATGTTGTCGACACTCAAGCTGCCTTGCGTACCTTTATATATCAGCAAAAAAATCTTGCCTTGCACGGAGAAGCGGTTATGTTGTCAACACGGAGCGGCAACACGGAGCTTGTGGTGAGGTGGTGCTGCTGATGGTGATGATTGCTTGGTGGCTGCCCCTTTGTAGCTGGGGGACACTCCTGAGGGCATATAATCACCCTGGCGTCCTAGCCTCAGGAGTTTTGTACGTCGTCTCCTTTCCTCACACTAACGGGCACGTCTCCGCCATTCCTTCAGTCGACGCTTCATAGTGCCGACCGGATTCGGCGCCACGTCACCAGTCACCCGCCCGGTGGCGCTCCACTCGCACCCGTGGTGTCGTCCGTGCCCAGTGCGCCCCCTGGTGGGGGATGCGCAATGAAACCTAGCGCCTCCGCCATGGTGGTATCACTAGGATGGTGGGGATTAAGCTGTTCGCAACGCAACACAATGTTTTCTGCCATCTCCTCTTCCTCACCACACACCGCGCACATCACCTCTTCCGCATCGTCCCATTTCCGCCTCCACATCCGCGTCCTCAACACCCCAGCCCGCACTTTGAACAGCATCGCACTTCCTGGCAAGTTGTCGCAAAAGTGCTCCTGGGAAATGGCGTGTTTGTGTGACGCGTACAGACGGAGAGATGGTTTCGCCACGGCCCTGTCCGCCCATCTTCTCGTCTCCGCAGCTACCACTCGCTCTTGCAGCTGTTTCCCGCTCAGGCTGGTCTCCTTGATGTTATTTAAGACCGGTAGCGACACCTCGTTCTTGTGGGCCAGTGCGTGCACCCTTTTCTTCCACCTTGTGGCGTCACCTGCGAGCAGCATACACCGGTGAACCCGGTGTACCCAGAGCGTGTCGCTTAGCGAGCATGCGCGGATGTCGAAACCGAGCTTGGCCACAGCCTCTCGTGCCTCAAATGAGGACCAGCCTACATCCCCTTGGACTGCCTCATTTGGTGACGACCAGTGGGCACCCAGGGCCAGTCATCCCACCTCCCTCTGTCATCTCTCCAAGTACTCCCGGGTGGCTGATGACAGGCAAAGCACTGCATAAGCAAACGTGAGCACCGGAACGTGCACCATCTTCCAGAGGCTCCTGACAACCTCCACGCTGTTTAAGGAGCAGGGGATTCGGGCCCTCAGGACATTCTGGCTGCGCAGTGCCTTTTCGCGAAGCCCCCGCTCATGTGCAGCCAAGCAGTCTGGATCGGTGGTCAAGTCCACACCCAGGTACCGGTACGTCGCTTCCCCTGCTTCCCCTGCACTGTGAGCGCTTCTCCATCTGGCAGTGCGCTCGTGTCGCCACAGAGAAATATGGCACACTTCAGCACGCTGAACCTCAGCCCCAACACCTCTGCGTGCTTGGTGCAAATGTCCAGGAGTCACTGGAGGTCCGAACGAGAGTCTGGTGTAAGGACAACATCATCAGCGTACATGAGGTCAGGTAGTCGCTGGTGGATTGTCCTCCCCTCCTTTATATAGGTCCAGTCAAAGCCTATTGCACTTCCCTCTAGCTCTGCCTCCAGATCGCCCAGGAGCAGCATGAATAGCAGAGGGGACAGACAGCAACCCTAACGGAGGCCCCGCTCGACAGGCACTGGCTGGGAGCACACGCCTTGCCATTCCACGACCACTTCTGTGTCCGCATACAGGCTCTGCAGCAATCCCACTACCTCCACTGGCAGGCCCTTGTCCTGTAGCTTCTTCCACACTAAGGTGTGGTCAACCCTGTTGTATGCCTTCTCCACGTCCAGGAAAGCAGCCCACAGTTCCTGCCCTTGCAGGCAAGCCACCTCTGTGCACTGGGTCAGGACATAGAGGTTGTCATCCAGCCGTCTGCCCCTGCAAAAACCGTTTTGGAGCTCTCCCAAGGCTCCCTCTGGTTCTGCCAATGCCTGCAGCCGTCTCCGAAGGATCTGGGTGAAGACCCGGTACAATACTTCTGTGACAGTGATTGGCCTGTAGGCCTTCCAGCTGCTGCGATCTCCAGTTTCCTTCGCGAGGAACATCATCCGGCTGCAGTTCCACTCTTTGGGCACCTGCCCCGTCACCAGAATATGCTGAACATTTCCTGCAATGCCTCACACTGCCTTGGGCCCAGACACTTCAGCAGAGCTGCTGGGAAGCTGTCCAGACCTGTCGCTGTTCAGGCCGGGACATGAGTTAGAGCCCGCTTCAACTCTGTTTCTCCTACCGACCCAAGCCACTCTTCTAGGTCCGCCACAGGCCCTCCATCCTGCCCTTGCCTACCTGTGCTGGTCTCTGCGCAGTCCTGCATAGTGCCTCCATGCTCAATCACTTCTGAGGCGCCACTTGGGTGTTCTTTCTTGAAGAGAGCCACAACGACAGACACCATGAGCTCCCTGCTGTCCCCCTCTGACAGAAGCTGTTGAGTCTCTGGGTGTCGCAGCTGCTGTTTGGACTCTGCATGTTTGTGCGAGCGTTGGACATGCTGCCAGAACCTTCGGGGTGCCTCCCGCCCTCAATGAAGTTCTTGTTTACTTGACGGATGCTGTTCTGTACGGTGCAGGCTGCCACATACTTCTCTTCTCTGTAGGTGTCCCACAGTTGTTTGCGAACTGGCTCAGGCTGCTGAGCCCGTACCGCCGTCCGATGTTGTTGACATGCTGCCTTCCTCTCCTGTAGTGCAGTTCGGACAGCTGCGTTCCACCATCTCTTTGGCCCATGCTTGGTACGCTGGTTTCAGCCTTGCTTCATCCTTTTCGCAGGCTGCACCTGCTTGACCAACTTCGAGTACTGAGCCTCAGGTCTTTCCTCCAGCCCTTGTGCAATGAGTTCCACCTCCTGCTCAGTCAGGTGTGTCCTAACGCCAGCACTGCTCCTTCTCTCATACCTTCCCCCAAACATAAGCAGCAGCCGGTTGTGGTCCTTGCCCAGGCTTTGGGTTCCAGCTTCATCAATCTCCATCCTTGTAAGCTTCTCGTAAAGGCCTGGTGACATTTTGGGAAAGTCAATTGCTGATGAGCGGTTCCCAGACGACCAGGTCACTCGCCCCTCACACTTGTGCTGAAGGTTAGCGAGAACTAGATGGTGTCTGTCCATGGTGGCCAGCAGCTCCTGGCCCTTTCTGTCCGTCACATCACCAAGGTCTTCTAGGTGGCCAATGAAGTCGTCCAGTAGCAGCACCTGGTGTTCAGCCTGAAGGCATTTTATGTCGTCTCTTAAGCACTGCCACAGCTTCTCATTTTGCTGCCTGTCGGCCTGACCGCACCACATGTACACCACACCTACTGCCGTCCTTTGTCCCATCAAGTCACCTGCCAGCCACACATGTTCCCGGCACTCTGGACGCACTCGGGACCACCAGAGATTTTGTGGGAACAGTACTCCCATGCCTCCTGCTCTCCGCTCACCGGCTGCCCTGTTGCACCCCTCCGATGGCACCGGAGGTGTGACTCAGCCATGCCATACATGAGCAAGTGTTCTTCCTCCAGGGCCTTAAAGATCTCTTCCCACTTGCTTTGCGATCTGCCACCCTGGATATTGAGGTATGCAATGCCCGATACCACCTGGACTCCTGCCCGTCGTCTCCTCCTACGTTGTGGCCTCCTACAGTCTGGTGCATTCTTTGCATGCCCACAATGAGAGGTGTCCTTGGGCCCCGTTGTACCCCCAGTCTCCCTTACCGCTGCTGGGAGCCTATGCTCTCTGTCGCTCAGACGGGCTTGCTCAGCTGCAGGAGCGTGCTGCCCATCGCAGCCATCAACGTTTGCTGGGTTTGTGGGTTGCCATTTGGAACGTGCTAGGGAGCTCTTTGGGCACTGTGCTGCCGCACCGCTACCCCTAAAAAAGCACACACGCGCTTGCCCAGCCTTGTGTCCAACCCCTGGGCTGTCTCCCAGGAGTAGCCCTCGCCACTCACGTGGTGAGGGCCCTCGTGCGGTCGCTCGCCCCCTCTCCACTTCTCAACTACGCGTTAGAAAAAATCCCATGCGCCGGGCTGGGATTGCGAAGGCCGTAAGGGGAGCGCGGAAAAAGGGCCGAGTCCGGCTGTGTTTGTAAATACTTGTAGTAAATTGCGAATATTGTCACCTAGCCAAAGACGACACAGCTGTCTTGAAGAAAAAACAAGTCTATTGGAGCGAACTTGTGCTCTCCTAACAACTCAAAGAATACACAGGCGGCGAAACAGCAGTCAACAAAGTGACGTGCATAAACTGGTGTCGGCTATTCGAATGCCGCGTCATCTGCTCAGCGGGAATTTACCACTCGGCGTGAGGGTTTTTGGAATAGTCGAATTGTATCCAGAACACTGTAGATCAACGAAGATTATTCTCAGCTGTTCACGTTAGTTCGGAACCCTCTCCCTATCAGAAGAGATAACACATGCGGCACAGAAAGAAAGCACGGAACAAGCGCCCCTCTTGGCACACACAACACCAACAACACAGACCGGCGCAGCCGGGCGGCAAAAGCAAAACACAAATAAACAAACCCAATGATTGGTTCGCAGCAATATTTGTGGAGTAGAGCGTCGTCAACTATGTGCCCCTGATCAATGAGCCATCTTCAACATCAACCATCGATTGAGCGATACCCCACTCGGGTCACATAGCAGCGAAGCGTAACTGATGGTTTTTGGCTGCACCAACCTAAGTGTACTGCGAGAAAACAGCGTACATTTCTTCTAATCAAGTGTAGCGCACAGCAGATACATGTTACTCTAGGGGAACGCAACACTTTGACAGGCATCAAAGTATGTGCATAGCATGTAGAATACAGGGTGAAGATTTCTTGGTGTCTGCCCTCCTAATGCTTGCACTCTAAGCAATTGACTGAGTGATTATTTTAACTCCTGGTGCACATCTCGGCATGCATCAAGCTTATGAAGCACTGGCAAATCCCTCAATGCGAGTATGTGCCACCCTGCGGGTACGTTTCACTTTGCTAGAATAGCAGCAGCAACTGTCGGGAATATGTCGGCATAGGCCTAATGCTTGCGTTTGAGACTAAACATCCCAGTCGATACCTGCAGCTTCATATACAATGAGTACTATAGGTACTCTTTCCGATCAGGTATCAGTTAGGCTTCAAAATGCCACATTAGGCATCATGCCCTATAAATATGCCTAGTGGTGGGTAACCTTCAGGTTCAGCTTTATGGCATTCCAAGCGGCACTATGCTTGATAATTGGACTAGCTATGCTTCCAGCAATGTCAGAGTGAAACGGCATGCATTCCCACCCAAATGCAGCACGAGGCTGTGCCCTTTCAAGTATACAACACAAAGCCAAGTGTTTTGCACAGCAGTTAGTTTTCCCCGATGACTGCTGCCTTGTGTGAGGCATCCCAGAGCCCAGCCATGCTGTTCCCGTTGTGCTGCCCATGCACGGCATCTGACTAAGACTTTAGCAACTTCCATTTAAGCCTATCGGGTTGGAAACTTCCCTTCCCAATTTTGCCCCTCTAACACTAATTTCAAATTTCGACCGCTTCACTGCCTCTCCCACTCACCCCTGGCTCGTCATCCTTGAACTTGTGCCGCTCTCGTTCTTTCTTCTTGGGTGGCTTGGAGTCCTTGGTGCTGCCCTTGGAATCCTTGGAGTCCTTCGTGCGGTGCCCTTCCTCCTTCTCCTTCTCCTTCTTAGTGTCCTTCCTCCTCCCACTGTCCTCCTCCTCCGAGCCAGGGCTCGAGGACCTCTTGTCTCCTGCACATACCAAGGAGACTGTGAACAACCACCATAAACAGGGAAGAGGGTGCTCTCAACTTCACATCCAACTGCGCTTTATTTCTGTTAGCAGGTTCTCCATAGCCTTTCAATGCACGTTAACCCAGCACATTCTGTTGTATGCTGCTGCGTCTAGCTTTGGCCAGTGCCTCCTTCACTATAGTGGCATAAAATGTGGATTCGGCAATCTAGCAATATAATGTAGCTCCTAACACTTGCATTTACATTCCTTCAAACAAAAGGCCACTAGTTCTACTATTAAGCAATATAAGTAATAGGCTCGAAGGGAGCAAAGAGTAACGAAAAGGTAGTCATTTATTTTTCCCAATGTTTCGTACTTCCGTTAGCAAGCCGTATTTTCAAGTAGTTTCCGGAAAGCAGTGAGGGCACGAAAAAGTGTTCTAAACATTCTCATCTGACAAAAACCACACAACTCATTTTGATCTGTGCTAGGCTAGAAACCAGGTTGCACTGGCATGCTTCAAATGCTCAATGTGTGCACAAGTTAGAACTAAACACAATGATTGGGTGTGCTGAAGCACCCTCGAGCAACCTCGAGCAAAGGCATGCAGCAACATGGTGCCCTAGAGTATTGAAATCAACAGGGTGCACCAGCTAGCAGGCATCACAAATTTCCAAAATACGGAGTGCTCTACGCAAATAGGATAAAGGGAGTGCTGTCGGTTATCATGTGGAATGACAGCTAGCAGTTATCCAACTGTGGCCAACTAAGGTTTTAGGTCTAATTAACTCTTTTTAATTACTGTTAAAAGCTAAGTGTAAATTTAAAGGCTACTGACCACATTCTAAAAAAAAATGTGGTTTATTCCTCTGTCGTAGGAATCAGCAAAACACGAAAGTGAAATGCAGCTGAGTATGATTTGCGGGTCGGCAGCTGTCTTGTGGGTGTGCTTGGCAAGCAACGTCCTGCTGGCGTGTCGCTTCGGCAAAGGTGTACTGGCGTCATTTCCATGACGAATACGACGTCAGTGAAATCTTGGTGTATCCTGGCATAAAATACTTCCGTGTTATAAAACCCGAAAACAAACAATCCTAAATATAACATACTCTTCAGTAGCAAGTAGCAAAGGTTGCTTCTCCGCAAGACCCTGTGTGCAGGGGTGCATCCTTTACAGGCTGCTTGCTTCGTTGTACTGGCATCATTTCCGCTATGGATATGACATCAGGGAAATCTTGGTGTATCCGGGAATAAAACAATTTCGTGTTAATATCCAGCACAGCTGTTTTTGCAACGCATAACTTGAGCAGCTCTCACAATACAATGAAACCTCATTAAACTGTCCCCGACGGAGATGCAAAGAAAGTACGTACTAACCAGCACTAACGTTTATCCAAATGCTTTACGTTAAAGGGAAACCGATTTGGGGATTCGGCAGAGGTCGGCGGACTCACTCATGAGTCCATTCACTCAGACTCATTTGAACTCAAACTCACACGTGAGTTTGAGTTTGAGTGAGCGTGAGGCTAGTGTGACATGGTGAGTTTGGGCTTGAGTGAGTTTGAGCCCGACTGAGTTTGAGTATGCCTGAGCCCGAGTGAGTTCTGAGTTCATTTTGAGTTTGCTACATTTCGAGTTTTAAGTACATTTTGAGTACTGAGTACATTTTGAGTTTGAGTACATTTTGAGTACTAAGTACATTTTAGTTTGAGTACATCTTGAGTACATTTTGAGTTTTGAGCACATTTTGAGTTTGAGTTTGAGTTGCACTTTGGCAAGCGGTGTCAAGGTGCCAGTGGAGCTACCTGTGTCATTTTACTGCTGGACACGCAGTGCACTGTGTGGGTGGTGCCTGTCAGGAGGGCTGTGCGCTTTCACACACAGGAACCGCTCCATGCGGTTCCCACTTGAAGGCCCGTTTTTTCTACCAACACGCCGCTGACAAGAGTTATATCCATGGCCACGAATTACGAGCTCTGTCGAGCTTGACACTTCAGTTTAGTGCCACGGCAGATTCCTTCACATTAATTGGAACAGCAAGTTAATTAAATGTAGTGTTCCAATACACAGGGAACTGCTGTATGCCAACAAGTTCCAAAAATAAAAAATGGTTTCTGGGACCACGTAAAGTTTGGAAGACTTTCATAGATGCAAGACACTTTTAACCAACCCACTAAAGGTTCTACTTCCACATCCAAAAGTATTTTCGAACACTTAAAGTGTTTTATAAAGACACTTTTTGCTTTCATCCGAGTCAGTTCAGCAGTTTCAGGCCGCTGTCTCAGTACTAGTGCGATGCACTAACTGATGTTGACAGCAGGCTGTAAGTTGTTTCAGCTCTGGCTTGTTCTGTCAGCAAAGTGAAATTATGGTCTGCACTTTTTAACCATGCATTTGGAAAAGCACTAACCACCTGCATCACATACATGCCCGACTGCATCCCACACATGCAAAGAAATGCCACAAAGAGAGTGATTTGGCTTCCTCTGTATCATACAGAGCACATCTACTGCTCTCGCTAACTACGTTCTTATGCTAATAGGAATAACCACCATTACCCCCGTTGTTCTAACTACCAACTTTAGATTAACTTTCCATGCTGACTGGCAATTCATCCAATTCAAATTTCAAATACCAGAAGAAAAATTTCAAATTGCAGAAGAAAACAGCACAATGGAAAAAAGATCGTGACGATGGTAATGAGGAGACACAATCGTGGCACTGGACACACTTCTGCTTTCTTTGATGTATCTATTACAGTGTACACTGAAGCGTCTACTTCGGCGGCAGCTGTGAAACATGGTTGTCCATGGAATTACACCTCTGAAGGGGTCAGAAAAACGACGTACAGCGAGCAAGGAGGCAGGCTCTCACTGCACTATAAAGACACCAGTGCAATTGTTACGACGCGAAGAATAGTTGCCAGACATATGTCTCTCTGATGACGAAGACACTGCAGCAACAGCAGATAATGTAATCATGACAGACCTTCCATTAAGTAGACAGACGACTGTATAGTCACTGCATTGATTTTAATCAGTTTTTTCAAAGTTTCAAAGGTGCATGCAGAAGGCATGTGTATTGTGTCTTACCCGGCATAGAACTGTGAAAATGAATTTGCTTGCAATGTGCCTTGTGTATCTAATCAAATTTGAGCATTTTGTGACACGTGTAAATTTTAAATGTGTGCATAGGGATGTTTTACTTTAAATGCTATGTAACACTGCCTTTTGCTACGTACTTGGAAGGTACTCTTTGTATTTGTGCATTACATGGCATCGCTTAAGTTTTTTAAGTATCTTTTGAGTTCTATTCAACGTTATGTTAGATTAGAGTACACCTGCACTATTTGGGATCCCGGAAAAATCACGCTCACCTAATCCATTGAGGCCATCCAGAATCGTGCGACTCGTTTCATTTTATAGAACTATAGCCGTAATGCCAGTGTCACCTCAATTAAATCCGTTCTTGGGTTGCCTGACTTGTCGGCATGTTGCAAATATCATCGTCTTTGCCTTTTCCAAAAAATATTTTTCCATATCATTCACCTGAAAGAACAGCTGATGCTTCCGCCTACATATATTTCATCCCACACAGACCATGTAAACAAAGTTGGCATTCCTTCTTGTCGGACTAACCTTTATAATGATTCTTTCACTCCAAGCACCAGCATTGACTGGAACCACCTTCCCGCCTCCCCTGCTGCCATCTCAGAACATTCCCAATTCAAGACTGCCCCGCAAAACCTCCTTTGTTACAGTGTGTAGTAATACTATGTACTCCCACCTATGTACTACAATTGTTGGTTGTCATAGTTGTGCACCCCCCTCCCCCCCTCCTTTCTGTAGTGCCTCTTGGCCCTGAAAGTATCGTAAATAAATAAATAAAATTGTTTCAATGTTCCGTTCTAAGCCATTATGTTTGAGAATATGTTTTCTGTATTACCTTCTACGCTGAACTGCCCTTAGGGGGGCAGAGGCTTTGTCAGGCATTCCGCCTATTCTCTGCCCCCCACTCTCCCGGATAGCATCCGTGAAAACAACTCCGAAAAAAAAAAATAAAAAGGTATGGTTTCATATTCACACGTCTAAGCAGCTTTATAATGTCTCTCTGCGTTCCTCTCTCTCTCTCTCTTTTCTTTTTTTTTGCAGACCTGCTGGCTATGGCATGCCAAGGATCGAGGCACACTCCGAAAAAAGTTCTGACTAAACCTCCCTCACTTTTATTACCACCGCTCTGCACACCACTACATCGCCATCCGATCCCAAAACTGACTACAGTTGAATCCGTTCCCCACACCGCTCACACAACCCCCCCCTTTTTTCCGGTCCAGTGCACCCCCACACTTTGAGCACCCTCTTATGAGAAACAATGTCCACACGTCCACCTGGTGGGTGTTCGTCCGCTCAAAAGGTTTAGGGGAGAGCCGTCGGGGTGCATGGCCGTTGATGCACTCTCCACAATGTCCAACCATGCACGAGATAAGGTCAGGAAGGCTTGACGTGGTGGAATAACGCTTCACACAGCGAGAATGACCACAGAAACATGCTGGCAAAGCTTGGTCGCATCCGAGCGTAGCATACCATCAACCAGCACTGTAGCGAGGTAAAGTAAGCCATGCTACATGTGACATCAAAATAACTGCAGAACCAGCCTTCCCAGGGGTGGCCCATTGAAGTTATGACTGCGCCGTCACGACTACAACATTACGCACCTCATAGATATGCATGAGATTATATTGGGCATACAGTTAAACCCGGATGTAACGAACCTCTGTGCAATGAATTCCTGAATTTAACGAAGTTTTACAATTCCCTATTGCCAGCCCATGTGTTCGCGACCTCTATAAAAAGAAGGCATTGCGATGGTTAACCTTGATGCAACGAATTCGCTAGGCTGATGATCTATTGTTTTTTGCACTTTTTCTCAAAAATCGGCAGGAGAAATGCACTAATTTAGCGAACTTTGCCCTCCGTGCAAACTACCGTGTGCTTCCAGTGTCACTGCAGTGTCGGTCAGGTGCTAGGCCTCTTCATAAGAGTGTATTCGGGGTCTCCACTGCTACCTGTGGTGTTGGTTCGTCGGTTACAAGTTCGGCTTTCAGAACAAGAAAAGTTTTGTCTTTTCAAGACAAGCTCACAATTTTAAATGCCGTCTCCACCGATGAGAAAGAACTCTGCCGCCCGGTACAGTAACCCAGCTAGCACCCCCCTCTCAACAATTTTGAGTGCGGCAAAGAGCATCAAGTTCGCAATAACGTGCGCTTTCAGACTAAGTTTGGTCCTTCAAACGGGTCGAGGCACCGAAAAGCATCAAAAGGCGTCAATGATACTTGAGTTACATTTGTGAATACGGGGGTAAGAAGTGACCTCGCTTCTTTGGAGTCCTGTGTAGTGACTAAGTTCGTGGGAAAGCAGCAGGCGAAAATTATGCAGTTTTCCCTCCACTGATGTCTAGCAGTTTGCTTTCATCTCTGCTTCATTCACGCGAGCCTTAACTCGAAACCTGCATGAAACAAAAACTTGCGAATTTTTGTCAACTTCGTTATTTCCAGGTTTAACTGTATCTGACATTCATCCTATGAGTACTGGGTTGACTGTTCTGTGACCTACAGCTATGATCTGTCACTAAGCTCACCAGTTCTACCGGCAGCTGGTAAAAACACCTCAAGGAATTCCTCCCAGCAGTCGCCTGTGATTGGCTAAGCACGCCACTTGGAGCATTCGTGGGAGCAATATTCTGCAAAAACCTGACTTCAACCGAAAGGACAAAGGCTTCAATCTCGAGTAGGCGCTGTTTTCCTTTCTTTTTTTGCTGCTGGCACAATCCGATAAGTTTTTGATCATCGCACTTTTCTTAGCAAATTTTTTGGAAGTCGGTCTATTTCTACAATAATCATGATGTCAACACATAGGAGTTCTACTGGGTTGGGTTAAAAACAGATTAGGTTTGGTGTAGTTGGCTCGGATTAGGTTGGGTTACATTGGGTTGGGTTAGCTGACATTTTGACAGGTTAGGTTACATTAGGTAAGGTCAATTACCCGCTGCGGTAGCTCAGTGGCTAAGGCGTTGCACTGCTGAGCACAAGGTCGCAGGTTCGATTCCCAGGCCGCGGCGGCCGCTTTTCTGATGGAGGCGAGAAGCAAAAACGCCCGTGTGTACGAGATTTCGGCGCACGTTAAAGATCCCCAGGTGGTCAAAATTAATCTGGAGCCCTCCACTACGGCGCACCTCATTGCCTGCGTTGCACCGGTGCGTTAAACCCTACAATCAATAAATCAATTAGGTAAGTTCAATTCGATAAGGTTACGTTACATTATGCCACGTTAGGTTACTTCCGGCCCTCATTTCTGTCACTCCTGAAATGCGCCGTGCGAATAACAAGAAACTTATTTTCAAGAAAAATGTCACATACGTTTTTACAAGCCAATGAGAGACAAGTGCCGGCAGAATTTTGGCTAGGCATTTGTCCCGGCTGCTGGCAGAAAAGACGCTCCCTTATGATTACACTTCTCAAGCTCACTGAGTTCAGGATCAGCTCACACTAAATAAGTCACTAGTTAAACAAGACAAGCTACTGTTCGATGGAGAGGACCGGCTTTGCCTGCAGGAAAGAATGCTTTGGCACTATCTTACAACTCCAACATCGAAGTTCCTGCACATTCTCTTTTTTTTTTTGATTAGCTGGATAAAGGTCTATAAAATACATAGTCCTCCTGAAATTACTGTTAGATTTTTCCTGAAACATGGGCGAAAAAAAAGAGACACGGGAAGACGCTAGCCTCCTTAGTCTCTTCGTTTCTTCCTCAGTACAGTTCCGTTAGTAATGTATTCTTATGCTCAATACCAACCAGTCCAAATTTCCACCTCAACTGCACCATTTTTCTTGTGTTTAATAATCTGGCCATTAAGACCTTAGGTCGGTAGAGTGGAAATCAGTTAGGTGGCACTAGATTAACGTAATTAGTGCACCCAAGTACAATACAAATTATTTATCAATGCATAAAATGACCTATTCTGGTGGAAAAACATTAAGTCAGGTCATCAGAAGGGGCAGAGTGCCGGCTGACAGCAAAATACCCCACTGGCTGGAAGATAACTGCGCACGATGCTTTTACATCTATTGGAGGCGCTGCAACAACTACTTTATTTCACCTCTCGACGCCACCTCGTCCAGCAAAATAACACCCACAAACAAACTTGAAACACAGTACGTGTAAACAGAAGGATCCAACGGTGCAGGGCATACACCCCGACCAGCAGCTTAGCACCAGGAACCTGTCATTCGGCCAGAAACAGATCTTGGCGGTGCACGGAATGTTTTCTGTATGCCACAGTGAACTCCTGCCCCAAGGAAACGGGTGCGGAAGAGTCGCAGTGCGCGAACTATCCTGAAGAGTTGAGCCACCTACCTTCCTTGCCCATTTCGCGATGACTGTGATCGGCAGCAAGAGGACTTGTCCACTTCAAACTTCAGGAGCACAGTAGACAGCAGTTACGGGCCTCGCGTAAGTTAGGCAAACGCCTCCGCTCACCTGCCTACCACAGAACTGACACAATCACACAAACCCCACATGCAACTTCTCCGCTTTTGCTTGCCGCACTCGGACCACTCCGAGTGTCCGAGCGGTCCGAGCCCGGCTCCGACCGGCCAGCGGATGGATTCGGATGGATATAAATTTCAACTGTCTAGCCACTACTATCCATGTCTAGCCGTTTATCAATTGCTGCATTCAGAGCTCCTAAATATACGTACATATGCTGTATATTTAATCAATAAATATTTAAACTTGTTTTTTGCCCGTATTAATTTAGCTAGAATTCAACAAGAAATTGTGCCGCCAAAGTTAAAAAACTAGTATGGACGCCATGTTTGGGACACCATTTCTGATTGGCCGTAGTCGCCGTAGTGGTTCTCTCAGCCAATCAGGGATCTTTTTGGTTAACTACAGTAGAAACAGTAGAAATCGACTGTGACTAAAAGTGGCTTTTTTTCGTTCTAAGGAGAAATTTCGGAGTTGTTTTCCACTGCCTTTTGCTTCCATCGATGGATAGCGTTCCCTGGTGCTCCCACGGCCACTGGTTTTCGTCTAAAGAGCAGTTTTCACTGCTTCTCGTTCACTTGGCGGCAGACGCAGTGGCCGAGGCGACCGAACCGAAGCGCGAGTTCTGAAGTCCTTCTGCGCGCTTTGTTGATCGCTTGCAACCGCGCTTCTGTGCTTCGACCTGAACCCAGTCATTGGCTTCCATGACCAACAGGAAATATCTACGGTATATTGTGTAGGCATGACACATTACAGCTCGAAAGGTGTCGGCTGGGTCTTCGGCAACGGATACTGATAAGTGGTAACACGTAACAAGTGTCTGAAGGATGTCAGAGGGCGGCGCTAAGCGCTCATTGCGTTTGGACTTCGTGGACTGCCAGGCGCTCTCGGCCTCCGATGAAGGAGCAGCGGCTCTTGTCGATCCTGGCCGCGTGAAGAAGAGCTCAAAGGACCCTAATCGCGGCCTGTACCCGCGACCGAGTCGTTCTGCCTCTGCGGGTGATTGTAGTGCGCACCCGATGCCGACATTCCAAACCGCCAGTTCGCTGCTTCGCTCTAATCGTGCCCGCGAAGCTTGCTCGAGCCAGAATATCGAGAATGGCACGCCAGACGGCCAGGCTCGTCTGCAGGCCTCGGGTGACGGCTCACCGGTCCCCGTCGTTCCAAAGGGGAGATCGGAGGACCCAGGGCCAAGTCGTTCCGCCCCCGATTGTGGTGGCAGTGCGGCGCGCCCGATGCCGACGTTTCAAATCGCCAGTTCACTGCTTCGCTCGAATCATGCCGCCGATAATGCCCCCTCGAACCGTCGCCGGCGTCATGAGACGCAGGACAACAAGATCACTGGCTACTTCCGGGCTGCTCCTCAGAGGAAAAGGCAACGCTGCTCGGAGTCCACGGAGTCTTCGGACTCCCCTGAGGAAGAGTTCGTAGGCGAGGTCCCACGGCTGCCTAGCAAGCTACCAGGTACCGCTCTTACAGCCCTATTGCTTCGGCGCATTTATGGGCCGATGACGAGCCTCGGTTTAGAACCTGTGTTCTTGCTCTTGTAGAAACCTTGTGTTGCGCCAGATGCACTGCACTTGGAAGAGGTCGAAGTGGCCTGCTTTGAACATTGACAGTGCCCTGTTGCAAGATCCCATTTATTTGTTCAGCTGCTTAGGCGACACTTGCCAATTCTCTGGCTTCCGAATTGTCTGTTGGCTTGCCTTTTCGCGCATTCAGCTTCAACACAGCCCCATTGCAGGAAGGAAGAAGACCAGGAGGAAGTTTTATGGTACAAAAGTGGAGGCCGTGTAAAGCAGGTACAAAGTTATTCTCCTAGTGTGTGGTAATTTTTAAATCTTGCGGGCAATCGAAAAAAATTTTCTGCTTGCTGGCCTGTACGAATTTGGTCAATTGATCCTTCAAAACCAGCCGTGCAATGTACTTAAGCACTACAGCCACGGCATGGACTGTTGCGTGCCAAGTAGTGGAACCAGGTGGTGAAAGCTTATAATTGCACCTCAGAGTAGGGGGTTATCTTAGGTGAGCATAAACACCATGCATGCAGTGTTAAGTTCCTAATTATACCCTGCCCTGCTTTTTGTATCATACTAAGCTACTCCTGTCAAGAACATCAGGATGCCATACGTTCCAGTAATCGCTGTTCATTGTGACAAGCTTGTTGCGATGAGCAGGCAGAAATTTACTGAAATGATGCTCTAGAGCCTCTTATAAGCACAACAGCACGAGTGACCATGCAAGCAAGATGATTTGGTTAGATTCATGCAGAGGTGGTTCGGCGTCCAGTATTGCAGCAGCATCGTGAAATTGTGCGAGGGGTGACTTGTGCAACTGACTGCAACAAGTGGAATGAATTATAACATCTCCACTAACCCACAATAAAAATTTTGCCTTGCTTCTTAAGCGCTACTACAGAAGCTTGTCAGCTACCAGAGAGATCTCGGACTGAGCATCCTAGCAGCACACCTCAAAAAGCACTGCTTTTTGAGGTTTAAGTTTTACATGAATTTAAGTTTTTTGTTTTCATGAAGTCACTTGAAGTCAAGATATACTTGTGGTTGCTTTTTGTCGCCTTCAAATTTTGTTTTAAAGGAGCCATAAAGACCGCGTACAACTTTCCGTCATTCAAATGATAGCTGATTGACGTACTAGTTGGTACCGTAAAACCCCATTACAAGAGGCGCGCAAGGGACCCGGGAAACGTGTCTCTTGTATCTTGTATGTGATGTTGCTAACGTTGAAATCATAGGAAAAACAACCAAACCATTTCTATTCAAATGTCTCTTCTAACCAAGTGTTTCTTGTAGCAAGTTTTTACTTAGTAATGTCACATAGCTACTGGCACTGTTGAGACTTCTAACAAAACTAGCAGGAACGAAAAGATGCCGTTGCTTCATTTGGTTCCGCGTTATTTTCTGGCTTCGTAAGTGCGGAGCAATGGAGCATTGTGACCTGTTCCCCCGATGATGCCTGCTCCAGCGTCAGTGCCACCAGTGGACTGGGGGGACAGCGACAGCAGCAGCTCTTCGGACTCTGTAGTGATCACGGAGGTGTTTGGCCTGCTGCCAGCACCGACCAAGAAGAAAGAAGAGCCGAAGCTGGAGGATCCATTTGGGAGGCTGCCGGTGGAGCTACTGGAGACTGTGCTCGCACACGTGGGACTGCAGGACTTGCTGCTCGTCTGCACTCGGGTCTGCGTCCGCTGGAACGAGGTCATCCGGAATCCGCTCGTGAGTGGCTTCCCTCTCGTCTCAGCTGGAACCACGACAGAGGTGGCACTGGGAAAGGAAGTCAGTGCCAGATTGCATGCTGGGAAATCGGTTGTGTTGCACAGGGGAAACGTAATCTGCAGTGTCACTACATGCTGGACTGGTTGGGAAATTCGATTCATTCATCATCAGCAGCAGCAGCAGCCTATCTACGCCCACTGCAGGACAAAGGCCTCTCCCATGGATCTCAATTTATTCCGGTCCTGTGTTCTAAGTCTGACCAATTCATCCTCGCAAACTCCTTCATCTCATCTGCCCACCTAACTTTCTGCCGCCCTCCTGCCACGCTTGCCTTCTCTAGGGATCCACTCTGTTACCCTTAATTACCAAAGGTTATTTTGCCTTCGCATTACATGCCGTGCCCCCATCCATTTCTTCTTAATTTCTACTAGTATGTCCTTAGCACGTGTTTGTTCCCTGACCCACTCCGCTCTCTTCTTGTCCCTTAACGTTACACGTGACCTATCATCTTCCGTTCCATTGCTCGCTGAGTCGTCCTCAGTTTAAGTTGAACCCTCTTAGTGAGCCTCGCAAGTTTCTGCCCCGTAGGTGAGTACCGGTAAAATGCAGCTGTCATACACTTTCTTCTTCAGGGACAATGGTGGGCTGCTATTCATTATTTGAGAATGCCTGATGAATGCACTCCACCCCATTCTTATCCTTCTAATTATCTCTGTCTCATGCTTGAGGTCTGGGGTCACAACTTGGCCTAAGGAGATATATTCGCTTACCACTTCCACTGCCTCACCACCTATCTCAAACCACTGTGCTCTTCTGAAGTTATTAAGCATTACTTTTGGTTTTCTGCATATTAATTTTCAGGCCCACGATTCGTTCAGTCCAAGCCAATCCAGTCCGATCCCACTCTGTCACGCTTCACTCTTTTCTTCTGTCACGCTTACATTTCTCCCTTCACCCTCCTTCGCGAGGACTGATAATGATTGGGCATGAATTGCAGGGTGAGTGGCCTTAGAAATACTATTCGTGTTAAAGTCCTGGCGATTGAGGTGGCACATGTCATATGCACAGGCATAAGGGAGAGACTGGCTTGTGGATTGAATAGTTCATTTGCCCTCAGTGCATGTGCAGCGTGTTTTAGGGATGTCCAACATGAAAGGTCGGGGCAATAATGCTGACTGTGGCCTGATAGACACCACCTGTATTTGTTTGTTCAAACTTTGTTGCGCCCTGCAGTGATACTGTCTCGTGCGTCTCTTTCTACGCCACATAGTTGACAGCATTTTTTAAGCAGTTCTGGCAGCCCTCTAAAATATTTTATCCCATTGAGAATTTTCCCACTGCATCTGGGGTTCTGGCGCTTACGGAGGTCTCTACATGTTCACAGAGCAAATTCTTAATTAAAGGGGGCTTACCTGTTAACGTTCCTATCGGACGTACAGCTCCGTGACCTGCGGGCCTAAAAACCATAGTGCACCAATACAAAAAGTTTCACGAACACATAGAAACGTGCACTACGGCCTAGTTCGCTTATTTTAGAATTACGTAACTTCTGTACTGAAATAAAAAAAAATAAATATCTCGCATGGTAGACCGCTAGTGGCATCTAGTGAAAACTAGATGAACTAAAATGAATTTCTTGTTGATTTTTTATTTCAGTAAAGGTGTGCTGTGTTTCTAAAAGAAGCAAGCTAGGCCGTTGTGAACACTGATATGTATCTGTAGAGCTTTTTGTATTGGTGCACGATGCTTTTTAACCCCGTGGGTAATCGATTAGTGAGTCCCAGAGGAATATGGTCAGGTGGATCCCCCTTCAGCCTCAAGTTGCGGCGCTTATTCACTTACTACTTCTCTCCTTGTGGCATAACAGCACAGTGCACACAAATGAACAGGACATAAAACGAGAGCAATGCGGCAATGGGAAAGCACTCGTGCTGTTGTTCCTCCTGTTTGTCTCATTCATTATTACCCATTACAGGAGCACTGACACGAAAATTTTATGTTACACTTTTATTGCTTTTATCGATGCTTAATAGTCTGGCGAACATAAAACAGCACTTCAAATACTTCAGCGTGCGATCGTTAATTACATTGAACGGCCTGAAAATCATTTGTTTCAAATTCCCGCGCTTTCATCCCGAACGGCGCATATGACAGACTCCCTGCCTGACCTCACCGCTTTGAGCGGACGTCACCGGTGCCCGCTTGAGAGAGTGTTGCGCCCGCTCGCCGCTCGTGGGGCCGCGCGCATGAAGTGACGCCACAAGCTTTTGACGAGCGCTGCTGCGTCACTTCTTTTGGCTCTCCCTGGATGATGACACGCTGATGTCCATTTGCTGAGTGCCGCTCCGCGCGCTGCTCCGTCGGTGCGATAAATGCGATCCAATTGAACTATGTTCTTCGCGTCGCAGGGCGCTCGTATTTCACCCAGGGTATTCTGTTGAGTGAAGGAAGCGAACTGTGCAATAATAATAACGCCGAAAATTGGTGTCAGTGCTGCTTTAAGCGGTCCATCTTTCTCAAGGACGTAGAATGAGGCTAGTATGTGACGCTTCAAACTGAATTGCGCTAGGTATACCGACGAATAGGACACTAACAGGAATCGTGCCTCGTCCCAGTCCTGTTAGTGTCCTATTCGTCTGTATACTTAGCGCAATTCAGTACGATCCATCTTTCTGTTTGGCTTCTCTCGGAGGGGGCCAGCATTGGTCTTGCTTTGTGGCCCACCCTTTTGAACTCGCCCAGAGTGCCTCGGCGGTCACTCTCGCCTTCCTCTGTGCAGTTCCTGCCTCAGCGCAAGCGCTACTACCGGTACAAGACTTCCCGCTGCAAGGTGACTTCTGCGGAGCTCGTGGCCCTCTGCAATTCACAGGGCATGCGTTCCGCCGAAACCTGCCTGCCGGGCCTGGTTCGGTAAGCCTTGGCCTGGACTGGCTGGATTTGCCCACCACAGTGGAGGACCGCTTTCAAATTGCATTCCAGAGAGAGCAGTGAGGGTAATAAATACCCCTGTCACACGGCAAATTTAATGTCATTCAAACTGAATGACATTAGCTGTAAATGACATTTGGCTCGGCCGTGTGGGTCTACATGGCGGAACAAATGTCATTTGGTTGTGATAGCGGTGACGATTAGCGAGCTCGCAAAACCGCAAAATTACATTTCAAGTGCATCTAGAATGTTTTCACACGTAATATCTAAAAAAAAAGAACGTAACGAAGGAATGTTTTTAAAATAAAAACAAGAAAACCACCGATTTAGGTGACATCAGTAGACATCACAAGCTGAGACAAGTCTGCAAAAAATCCGGATTAGGGCAGCGCGCACACTGGGGACGAGATTTTTTTTTTTTGTACTTGCTTTATTAGAACTTTATTTATTTATAACTTTATTACTTGCTTTATTTTGTACTTTCTTTATTAGAACAGCAATAAAAAAAGAAAATATAAGTTTACTGACAGTTTTTAGAAACAGTATTCTTTGTTTTGTTACTGAATTTTCCTGCCTAGGGACGCGCTACTGCTGTAGAGGCTACTCATTAGGCCACTAACTGAGGTCCGGGACCTCAGTTAGCTGCTAAATGTCATTCGCCGCAAGTGCCATTCGGTATGCTCGTGTAGCGCCGAACTAATGACATTTAGAGCGAATAAGCCATTAGATCTGCCGTGTGACAGGGGTATAATTCGTTCTAAATGTCATTAGTTCGCGCTACACGAGCATACCGAATGGCACTTGAGGCGAATGACATTTAGCGGCTAACTGAGGTTCGAGGAGCTCATTCAGCAGCCAAATGAGTAGCCTCGACAGCAGTGGCGGGTCACTAGCAAAGAAAGTTCAGTTATAAACCAGAGAATGCTGTTTCTAAGAGCTGCTACTAAACTTATATTTTACCCTTCGTGTTGTTTTTCAAATAAATAAAGACAAACAAATACTAACAAAAAAATAAAATCTCGGCTCCAATGCGCGTGCTGCCTTAAAACGGATTTTTTTTGCGGACTTGTCTCGGCTTGTGATGTCTGCTGATGTCACCTAAACCAGTGATTGATTGTCTTATTTTTATTTTTAAACATTAATCCTTTGCTATTTTCTAAAAAGATAGTACGTATGAAAACATTGTAGATGCCCTTGAAATATAATTTTGCGTTTTTGCGAGCTTGCTATAATCATCATCGCTATCACTCTCAAATGACGTTTGTTTCGCCGTGTAGACCCATACGGCCAAACTGAATGTCATTAACAGCTAATGCCATTCACTTTGAATGACGTTAGATTTGCCGTGTGACGGGGCATAAGGCTTTCTTTCAGCTTCACATTTGCGAGAAAAACACGAAATGTTGACAGCCCGGTGTCACCTTTTGTGCAAAAGCATTTTGCTAGGTATAGGTGCACACAATTAGGCAGTGCTCAAACATTGCTTGCAAATCGTCTAGGGGCAGCGTCACTGGCAAACTGGCAAACAAGCTCCTTTCTGTGTCATCGGTCTCCTCTTTGAGTGTGCTGCGTTCCCAAGAACCATCGCCATTTTTTCTAGGTGGTGACGGTCCTCATATTTAGGTGCACTTGAGCTGATTTGAAGGATTAAAGGAGCCATGAAGAGAAAATACAACTTCATTTAATTTGAAAGAACTAGGATTCAGTATCTCACTCAGCTCCATTACAGCCACAAAAGATGTTTTTTTTTAACGAAAAAAAAAAGCAAAAAGTATTTAAAAACTTTCAAATTTTGCGCCACAGTGACGTGTTATGAGCAAGAATGACGTCACATGGGCCAACAAAAAAACATAATTTTCAGTGCGTTAACTGCACATTAGCATTCAGGTGATGCGGTCAAATGGAACTAGAGGCCCCATTACAGACGTCCAGTCATGTGTCGTCGCGACAGGTCAGTTAAGCGGCCGCCAATCGCACCAACAAGGTTTCGTGACATCATAGAAAAGTCGCTGGAAATTGGCTAGGGGGTCGCGACTGCTTCACACGCTTTCTTTCATATCTCCGTTATTTGTCCGAAGATTGCAATGATATTGGTATCATTGTTATCGGTACTAAGCAGTCTTTCTAATAAACCCAACTTGTATTTTGTCTTCATGGCTTCTTTAAAAGGACTCGGTGGGCGAGTTGGTGCATCTTTAACGTAAATTAAGAACTGCTCGAATTGAGACAAGCAGTTCTTAGTTTACGTTATTGATTTGAAAGGCTTGTTGCAGAAAGTGTGTGCTGGAAAATACAGGGCTCAAACAATGGAACTTACACAGGGTGTTACAACAATAAATGAGTGTCTTTAACCCTTTGAGGGTCGAATTTTTTTCGCCAAATCCGTCCCCCCAGGGTTGATATTTTTTTATTGCTGATTTATAATCTGCGTACAAATCTATATCAAGAAAAAATTATAAAAAATTTTTTGGGGGGACCGTAAAGTGACAAAAAAATCATTTGTGTTGTTACATACATGTGGTTTATTAATTCTGAATAAAAACGAGAGAGTAACAAGCCGGCCCCTTTTGAGTGAATCAAAATCAGATAGACATCAGTTTCGCGGGCGCAAAAAGCGGGAAGCGCCCAGAGGACGATAACGAAACCAGCCGCTGTGGCACGCCGGCGCGCGGGCTGGATGCGGGGCGATAGACAGCGCACCGCTCATAAAATACAAAAAAAAAAAAACAACAAGAAAAGAGCCTATCAGTTTCGCAGGCGACCTTGGTCTGTGGCAGGCGCAAGAAACGAGAGGCGCCCAGGTACCGGTGGGCGATGCCCAGCGCGCCCCTCGTTAGCGGATGCGCAAGCGATAGCCGGCGCGCCGCTGAAGTAAATCATAAAAAATAAAAAGAAGAGCCATCGGCGCAAGAAAAAAAAAATTTGACGTATTTCCGAAGTCTGAAGTGTAGCAGCACATGCCAAGCAAGAGAAGTTGGCGAAAAAGGCGCGCTTTTTAAAGATACAAGCAATGCCCGTACATGTACGTCATTGACCATTTTGAAAGTGTTTGCCGATGCCGTACATGTACAGCCGTGACCCTCAAAGGGTTAAAAACGGTTTTCCCAAGCAAATTGCTTATCTGTTTACGCTCAAACTCCACACGAAAGTCTCATTTTGTAATCTATCATTGTTTAATAGCACAAACAGTGACGGCGTTTGCCTATTTGAAAGTTCAATTTAAAGAAAAAATATTTTTTCCTACGAGAGATCCAGTGGCCATTTTGAAAAAAATGACTACCTTGGAACGACAGGGCCACATTTCTTGTGCATTTTTTTTTAATCACTCATTGGGATGATCACACGGGGTTGCTTTGAGTGGATATGGACTGAATGACAATATTCCTTCTTCAGTGAACTACATTGCTCATTTAGTTCTGAATACCTCTTCTGACTACCTCTTGCCTACACCTGAGGAATTTTTTCTAGGGCCCCGTATTTTATTTTTATTGGCTTGTGTGAGTAGAGAATTTTCTGAATGAATACAAACAACTTTGAGGCTCTGCAAAGTGCCACCCCTTTTTGGGTGCAGTTAAAGATTGCCGCACTACCGGGTTAGCAAGTACCAGAGTGCTCAAAAGGTTTTTTTTTTTTTTTTTTCTCTTTGCTTCCGCTTATAAAGACTGATTTTTGTGAAACTACATGCACTAAACCTATCCCAGAACGTGCCACTAACACCGAACTATGAAATTCATAATAGGTGCGAAAAACTTTCTTACACGAAAAGTTTGGGGTACGATTCTGTGGAACCAGGGTGAACTGGGACGCCGCCGAGAGAAACAAGGCGTGCCCCGTTCCCACTTGCAGGTACATGGCTGGCTTCAAGCAGAGCATGCGAGGCCTGCCGAAAGCAATTCGCAGCCACCCCAAGCATGAAACCCTCATGGAGGTGCTCCAGGGGTCCTTTGCGGACGTCTTCCCTCTCTCCACCAAGGTGAGATGGTGCACATGGGTTGAGGATGACCCACAGGGAGGGCACGTCTTTTTTGGTGAAGCTTATATGGCCAGGGTTGCCTGTATTTTTATGTCCAAGAACAAGAAAATGGGACTGCTTTTTAAGCCTTTGATGTCCAAAACTTTATTGTTTTGCTCAAGCACGTGAGAAGTTTTTTATGATCTTCAATGATGTCATATGGGCTGGGGAGCCTTGTTTACCGTTAGTCAATCTAGATGGTGCCACTATACCGCAGCGGACCATTTTCTGCCTTTGCTTTGTTTTTGACCGTATTTGTAGCTGGCATGTTATATTGTTAAAGGAAAAAATAATCGTTTCGGAAAACATGGTGTTCGCTCAACAAATATGATCCCGTAAGACACCGCTTACGCCATTCGGCCAGTGTCGTCTGAGACAACCCCAAAGAGCCGCAGTGCTGGGCAGCTAAAACAGCATGGTGCGCGCATTTCCAACTGTTGAAACTTTCGATGAAGAGGAAGATGAAGTTGGCATGGAGCTCAGCAGGCGCGTAAGCAAGGAAGACGAAGACGACTAGGCAAGGCAAGGCATCAAGATGGCTGCTCACAGTGCCGTTGTACGTAAATAGTTTAAATATATCTGCTTTCTATCGACGACGGCCTCCTCCCTTACCTCCCTGGACGTTTTCCACATGGTGCCGAAACCCGGGATGTCCAGCGACACGACGAGGTGTGCCATGGAGCGGAAATCTACTCGTCAACCGCATTGCTCACCGCGAAGCGAGGAAGAGGTGTCGAGGCAGATTAACCGGCTGCAGATTGCTCAAAGAAGCCTTCTTGATTTCAATCGAAAGCTTATCGCTGAATTGACACCCACTCTTGAGAAGGCCAGAGATGTCGAGACCACTGTTTCGGTTGCGAGGCGCCAGCACAGCGTCGACCGACTTGCTGCTGTCAGCGAAAAACTGGATGCCCTTGCTTCCGAAACCTCGATTGATGGCCAACACAATGATGCCTTGCAGTCCGTTAAAGAAGCATACATAATTATCTGCTACCTAGAACAAAGACTATACGGACGAATAGCACATGCCCCACACGATCCATGTCTCGTAAGAGGAGAAATAAGGCAACACCTACAAAAGTACGAGTCGAGTCCTACAAGCGAGAGTACAGACTTTGAGGAGGAGACCAGCAGCTGTACACATCGGTACTTCTATCGTACCATCCACTGTTTGTCCCACCATTCTTACTGCTATAAAAAGAATGTGCCTTAAATTTGAGCACAAATAGCTCGTTCGGCAAGCTTATAAGCTCTGCTATTTTGCGTTTGCTTTGCTTTTGCCGGCCTCAGCCAATCGCAGAGCTGTCACATATGACATCATAGTTTCTGTTGTGGGAAACGAGCTAGTGCGTGGTTCCCCAGGCTCCTCCCCAAGGTTTTGCGAGCCACTGATAAATTTTCCCGGGTTCCGCACCCGCCAAGTCACCTAGATGGCAAACTCAAGGTGCGATACATCTAAGGAACAACCTCCATTACTCACGCCCTAGTGTCAATAAGCACATGTCAGTGCGTAAGCAAAAGGCGCGAGCTGCGCCACAAATCCCGACAGCAGCTTGTAACCAGCCAGATTCCGAAAATGGGCCGCGCGGTTAAGCTATTGCACTTGAATTTAGGAGGCCTTATATTACCCCCATGCGCATTTCTCCTGTTTCAAGGTAGGTGCTGCTAGCGTACGCGCTTGCGTAATGTCGACGGCAGGCGTTCTCGACTCTAGCCTATCCGGAAAATAAGCCCAGGAATCGGCTGAATCCAGCAGCCGACATGTGGCTGGCCCTGAATGTGACTGAGCCTCGCATCAGTTTGTTAGTGCAAGGAAAATGAGTTCAGCTGCATGTGAGTGAATAAATTTTTTATATACCCTCACTTTAGAATTGCCCTTGAATGTAGCTAGAACCGAATGAAAAATGCTTGCATGAAGGCGGGTGGGGGGCACGTGGCACTTAAAGGAGCACTGACGCAAAAATTTTGTTCCACTTCTATTGCTTTTATCGATGCTTAATAGCCTGGCAAACATGAAACAGCACTTCAGATACTTCAGCGCGCGATCGTTACTTACATTGAACGGCCTGAAAATTGTTTGTTTCAAATTCCCGCGCTTTCATCCCGAACGGCGCATATGACAGACTTCCTGCCTGACCTCAACGCTTTGTGCGGACGTCACCGGCACCCGCTTGAGAGGGTGTAGCGCCCACTCGCCGCTCGTGGTGCCGCGTGCGTGAAGTGACATCACGATTTTTTGACGAGCGCTGTCGCGTCACCTTTTTCGGCTTCACGGGGTGATGTCACGCTGATGTCCATTGGCTGAGTGCCGCTCCGCGCGCTGCTTCGTCGGCGTGATAAATGAGATCCAATTGAACTATGTTCTTCGCGTCGCAGGCCGCTCATATTTCAGCCAGGGTATTCTGTTGAGTGAAGGAAGCGAACTGTGCAATAATATAACCGTGCAATAATATTACCGCCGAAAAGTGGTGTCAGTGCTCCTTTAATGGAGCTTAGCAGGGTACCCTTGGACCAATACGCTTGAGAACCCCTGAGCTAGTTGGGTCGCATGGACATTCCCTTTTTTCCTAATTATATGGCTTATTTGAGTGAAATGTGCGCTAAAAGTGGTGTCAGTATGATTCTAACGAGGCAATCTTTCGAATGAACCAAACTTGTGTTTTGTCTGCATGGCCTTTCCACGAAATATTTAGTATGCTACGTTGTTTTTTTGCTGCTTTGGGTGCCTACCAGCCCACTAGTCATAGAATCGCACATTAGACGATCGATCACAATGTAAATAATTATTTACAGCCTCATTAATTCAGGTCAGTTTCGGTTTCAACGAAAGGAACTCTGAGGCGGCCACCACGACCGGACAACGCTCGTGACGCCGCCATTGTTGTTGCGCCACTGCCGGTCTGCGCGCGCACATAAATGCGTCCGAACAGCATGATGTCAGTACCAAAACTGTGACGTGGTACACACAGCAAAGCAGTGCATTGGCCACATCACGGGAGCCCTGACATCGGCAGTTTGGGGCCAAGAACCATGCCAGGAGCAGATGGCGCCATGCTAATGCTGATGCCAAAAAGGTAGCCATTCTGTGCTTTCTTGTGTGCACAAAGATTAAAATGGATTTAATATATGTTACAGTGAACGGTTACTGTTGAAGCTTGCTGTAAGATATCTCCATGTACAAAGGAAGCCTTCTGCATAGTTATCTCAGCTTTGAAGGGGGGACACTGCGCTTAAAACAGCTTCCTGTAATTGTTAGGTAAACTCTCTGTGAAACTTGTCATTCTTGCTGCTTTTTAGATGCGACGCTGAGAGCATCTCTTGTCGGCGGCCGTGTCCTTCCTGCGTGCGTCCGTTGTTGTTGTCCACAGCCTTTCCACTCTCCCCCTCTCCTCTTCAATAGCGAACACTCTCTCGCGAGGAGCATTGGCTTGGCATGGATTGGATTGGACTGGATTAAAGTGGATTGTGTTGCGTCATAGCCACTGCACTCTTTCTCCGCAGTCTCCTCTCCTTCGGGCGCGCTGCGCATATGACCGGTGTGCCGCTCTCCGGCGGCCTTTCGGTCGACGGTTGCTCTCCGCTTGCGCTTGAACACCCCTCAGCGTCGCATCACACCAGGGTTCCCGCGAAAGGAGGGGTGCGTAATTTTTCCCACTGATTTGAAATGCAGCATTAATTTTTGAGTAAGTCAATTATTTACACAAGATAACTAGCCATTTTTGGAGGAGCAGTGTTGGTCATAAAACTGTGTCTTTGTATTTTCTGATACTGTGAACCCTGGTGAGTGCGATAAGAGAATTGGTTTTTTGATGCACTGCTTAGAACTAATTTTACAGCTCATTAAACGTTGGTGGCATCAGTGGCAAGGAACCATTTTGAATGCCCATTTCAGACACCAAAGTTTAATGAGCTCTAAAATTAGTTTCAAGCAGTGCATCAAAAACCAATTCTCTTATCGCACTCACCAGGGTTCACAGTATCAAAAAATACAAAGATTACAGTTTTAGGACCAACACTTTCGTTTACTGCTCCTCCAAAAATGGCTAGTTATCTCTAATTATTTGGGAACTAATTGACCAACTGAAAGAATAGTGGCATATTTAAATCAGTGGGGGAAAAAGGAGGAAGGCTGACAAGTTTCACAGTGTTTACTTAAAAATTAAAAGGAGCTGTTTTAAGGCCCATGTCCCCCCTTAAAAGCAGGTAATTGCGTGCAATGCAGGATGCGCCAGACCAGGCCCCCTGGTGGTGTGCGGTGGCCGCCCTGGTGGTTTTGGTGGCCGACAGCGTGAGCGACATTCGGGCCCTGTTTCGGCACGCGGACCCGGTGGCCCTGAGCGAGGCCCTCTACTGCGTGGCCACCCTGATGCTGTACTTCCAGCGTGCCCTGTGCGTCCACCATGGGTGAGCAGGGGGGAGCGGGTGGCAAGCTTAGGAGGGGCCACACAGACAGCACGCAAGTTTGTTCAGTTCAAGAGAACTGTCCTCTGGTAAGTACCGTATTTACTCGCGTAATGATCGCACTTTTTTTCTTCCAAAAATATGATGCAAAGTTGCGAGGTAAATTTTGCGGGGAAAAGTTTCAGCGCAGAAAACGCAGAATGCAGGTCAGAATGTTTACGACAAGTCTCATGAACATAATAAATATAACAAAATTACACCATCTTTCCATAGGGGAACCCTGAGTAGTATGCGAAGCAGCCATGGGGTCGACTGAAGTTCCCATTAGTTTTCAGTTCGTCGTTTCCGTTGACGTTCAGCTTCGCGTGCCTTCGTTGTATCAGTAGCTTCTTGACGTAGTTTGAATGAGTGAAGGACATAAGGCGCGTTTGTAGCACATGCTCCCATCTCGGTTTGTAGCGCAGTGGGAAGAGCGCCACGTACCTCCCGTTGCGGCCAGAGAGTCGTGGGATCGAAACCGGGCGCCGCCTAACTATTTCTTTTTATAGTGGACTGCGCTGATGTCAGGCCAAACGCTGACGGGGCTGAAGAGACGCGCATGCGCAGTAGAGTGCAGACGGCGAACAACGACGAGGGAGGGAGGGACACAGCCCCGAGCATGAGACGCTTCGCATCTAAAATAAAAACATAATAAAAACTCCACTGACCACCGAATGACCACTGAGTGATGCAAAATGCAGTGTTTTCATTACGGAACGTGCCAGAATTACGGAATTACGAATCGCGCCGGAACAAGTTTGCTGTGAGGTGAGAACAGGTCGACCAATAAGTGGCTGCTGCTGTCACAGTGTGTGACATCAAGACGCGGCTGCCGACGACACAGCAAGCCGAGAGCGTTTTTTTATACGTTTTATCAGTACAGTATGTGCATTTAGTGAGTTTCTTCCGCACCAATAATAAACTCACGCTTGCCGATATCACTAATATCATCAAGTCCGTGGCAATAACGTAGCCATGTCCACTTTGAAGAGGAGGAAACTAAAGTAAGCACGACCATCGTCGTCTAGACTTGGCACACATACGACATATGGCTGCGGCAAGTTCAGGGTGCGATCATTGCGCGGGAAATAAAAAAAGTCATATTTTGACGATGAACTTCAGGGCTGTGATCATTATGCGAGTAAATACGGTATTCTCTTGCTAAGTAAGTCGGGGGGGGGGTGACAGCTACTATCATCCTCCATAGGGAGAGCAGTAAAATACCTATAAGGAAGGGCTTCAGACAAGGAGAGACAATCTCTCCAATGTTATTCACAGCATGTTTACAAGAAGTATTCAGAACGTTGGATTGGGAACAGGTGGGAGTAAGGGTTAATGGAGAATACCTCAGTAACCTCAGATTTTCTGATGACGTTGCCTTGCTAAGTAACTCGGGGGACGAATTGCAAAGCATGTTTTCCACACTGGGCGAACAGAGTAGAACCGGGGGCCTGAAAATTAATATGCAGAAAACCAAAGTAATTATCAGTAACCTCAAGACAGCACAGCAGTTTGAGATAGGGGGCGAGGTAGTGGAAGTGGTAAGCGAATATATCTACTTAGGCCAAGTTGTGACCCCGGATCCCAACCATGAGGCAGAGATAATTAGAAGGATAAGAATGGGGTGGAGTGCATACGGCAGGCATTCTCAGATAATGAATGGCAGCCTACCATTGTCCCTGAAGAAGAAAGTGTATGACAGCTGCATTTTACCGGTACTCGCCTACCGGGCAGAAACTTGGAGGCTCACTAAGAGGGTTAAACTTAAATTGAGGACGACTCAGCGAGCAATGGAACGGAAGATGATAGGTGTAACATTAAGGGACAAGAAGAGAGCGGAGTGGTTCAGGGAACAAACGCGTGTTAAGGACATACTAGTAGAAATTAAGAAGAAGAAATGGGCGTGGGCAGGGCATGTAATTCGAATGCAAGATAACCGTCGGTCATTAAGCGCAACAGAGTGGATCCCTAGAGAAGGCAAGCGTGGCAGGGGGCGGCAGAGGGTTAGATGGGCAGATCAGATCAACAAGTTTGCGGAGATAAATTGGTCGCAGTTGGCACAGGACCGGGATAGTTGGAGATCTGTGGGAGAAGCCGTTGCCCTGCAGTGGGTGTAGACAGGCTGGTGGTGGTGATGATCCTCTGGTAACTTATTCAGCTTAATTCCAGCCATGAAAGGTATGAAAAATAACAATAATACAAACTTTATCGCAGACCTCGAACAAGTGCTTGAGCTACAGTTCAACCCACTTATTACAATGCCGGTTATAACTATATATTGGATGTAACAATGAACAGTTGTGGCACCGTCAACTTTGCTATATGTTATGTGGTAAAATAAACCGCTTATAACAATGTTCATTTTCCTCATTATTGTTTATAATAATTGAGCCTGACTGTATGAGCCTATGTAAGGTATAGTGTTTAGAGATCTGTGAGAGATTTTGGATGCATTGTGTGGGACCAAGCATGTGGGACCAAGTTGCAGCATTTTCTGTCTTTCTGACACTCAGAAAAACTTGGTGCCTTTGATGTAGCCCTGCTATCCCTGTAGAAGCAGATCTCCTGACCGCCTCTTCTGACCGCAGACTTCTGAATGCTGTCAGCTGGCCCAGAAAATAAGAGAGGCATTGAATTAAATAAGGCCACTGATCAAAATAAAGCTACAGTGGCGTAAAGGCTACTGTCGATTACCGATGTTAAAAAAAAGCAGAAAACAACGGCACTTTAGTAACATGCAATCTGCCAATCGTTAAAAAAAAAACGGTCAAGGATTTGATGCGCACTTTCTTCTCTGTGGAAGACGGTGGTCTTTCCTAGGGGTCCTGTGACGTCTGTTGGTGCAAGCATGGGTGGTCGGCCCTGCAGTTACATTTCCGTTTTGTAAATACAGGGTGAAAACCCCTAAACGCGTGTTCAAGTAACTTTTTCTGCCCGACCTTGTCATAACAATGGGTTTTTGTGGCACTTCGGTATTGTTATAAGTGGGTTAGACTGTGTTTAAAGAAAACTTGAGTAGCAGTGGCAACTCCCAGCCGCATTCCTGCAATTGCTCTGCGATGTCAACCAATCTTGCTTGGGCTATTGGCGGCCACCAACTTAAAAAAGCCACCGGTGAGGTACCATATTTACCCGATTCTACCGCCCCCACGATTCTAACGATTCTAACACCCGATTTTCCTGCACCCGATTTTCACAAAAAAAGCCGAAAAACACGCCCCACCGACCTTGCCCCTCCGAACGCGCACGGGACTTGGTGACCCAGACAAACGAATGGGAGAAACGGGCGATTATTTCCCAGACAAACGAATGCGAGAGAAACGGGCGAGTTATTTCTCACTCATCTCGTAATCTCCCTCATCTCGTCGCTCTCCGTCGCTCTCCGCTGACCGCAACCATATTGGCCTCGGTGTCTTCAAGCGCGTTCGCGATGCCACACTTTTGAACGAACGTTCAACCTGGGTCGATGGGATCGTGGCCCATGGGATCGCACGCCATGGCCCACGCTTCTCACGCCCATCCCGACGCTTCAACTTCTCCAGAGTGCCGCTCGTTTTGACGCGTGGGAGCTGCTGCTGCCAACGCTCGTTTTGAAAAGCGCGCAAGTGAAACGATTGCTGCCATTATTTGTGTTAACGCCGATCAAGCGCGCAAGTGAAACGGCGCCTATTTGACTTCCTGCGTCCGATTTGTGTTAAAACGCCGATTGCTAAAAGAAAAGCTTTGGCGCCGTCTTGAGATGGCGCCTAGGCTTGCTGCGTCGATGGATGGGACAAATTTCCGCTAAAGTTTCTTTGGCGCGTCTTGAGATGGCGATGGCGATGGATGGGACGAAATGTATCGCTGTTTCGGCATTTCGGTTTTGTAACGCATCCGATTCTAACGCATGCGATTTTTTTTGGCCTATTTTTTCGGAAGGAAAAAAAGGTGCGCGTTTAGAATCGGGTAAATACGGTATGTGACCGGGCGACCGATATTGGGCTTCTAGCCTCTGTTTGATCGCTTGCTTGATTGGGTCTTCTAGCTAATGCAGTTAACACACTAAAAGATTTATAGCTGACACAAGTAGCACGAAACTTGAATGCATCTTTTTCAATAGTTTTTGCAACACACTAAAAGGTTAAAAGGAAATATTTTTTGTGTCTGGCATAGAGCTGACGACAAGTGCACGAAACTTGGCATCTTTTTCAATAGTTTTTGCATCTTTCGGTTAAAAGGAAATTTTTTTTGTGTCTGGCAGCAGCTGAGGGAATAGCAAAATCTTCCAAACTGAACAGGGCCATATTTTGTTTTCATGGCTCTTTACAAAGGCAGACTGGTTTTAGAAACTTTTTTTTTTGCTTTCCAACTCTATTCTTGATGAAACTATATTTGCTCATTCAGTTTTTTTTTTCGCTGATTTCAAATATCCAACTAGTTTTGATGAGGCATTTAGTTTAGAGATAATATAAAAATCCTTCTTGATTGTTCTTGAGAACAACGAAAAAAAAACAATCAACAGAAGATTATCAGCAAGGCATGAATAGATACCAGAAGTTGTGGAGAATGAAAGGTGGGAAGCAGTTTTTTTTATTATTATTATTTTTCAACCACATACAACTTTACATCAATTCTAGCTTCTAGGTTTGAAGTACTCGTGCTAACCAATTAAAAATAATGCTACTTAAACAACTACTGAAACACTAAATGCAAAATCTGCTTCCCATATTGCATGGTTTAAACATTCAGCTTTGCGCTGCAAATGAATTATCTTTCTAGCTGCTCTGCATGCTGGGATGTACTTCTTGAGGATTTCTATTGCTCCAGTATCGTTCGTGGCGAAAAAAGGGAACATTATAAAAAGTTATTTTTTTCATCGAAATTGGGCCTGCACGGCTTCTTAAGTACCTGGCATTTTCAAGTACAGTAAAAGCTCATTAATTCAGATCTCACGGGACCGGGAAAAATGTCCGAATTATCCGAATGCCGAATTAATGAATGAACAGGAAAAAACAACATTAAAATCACGTTGGAGAAGCATACCTTTATTTGCTGAAGTATTTTGTAATAGTCGTCTGCTTTTTCGCGCAGATTCCGGCTGACATTACAATTTTTCTTAACTCTTCCAAGTGGCCAACAGCACACAAACTGTCGGAACTGCTCAGGCAAACGTCCTCCAATATCAAAAGCGCCTCCGAGACTTCTCGTGAGGTGCGATGAGGTCGCGGCTGCACCTCCTCGCATGACTCTTCGTCAGAATCGTGGTCTTCCTGGGCGCCCGTAGTGCCAGCGCTGCTAATTTACCACACTTTTGTGCAGCGGCAGCCGTCAGCATTTGTCCGAATTAAGCGGTGCGGGGCCGAATTCTGACGAAATAACGAAGGTTTGGTCCCATAGACTAACATGCGCTTTGGCCGGGACCAATAGAGCCGTCCGAATTATCCGAATTTCCGAATTAACGGGTGTCGAATTAACGAGCTTTTACTGTACCAACTTTCAGAGGAAAAACTGTGCAAACTAGGGGACAAGTGATACCTAAAAAAATGCTTTTTTTGGGGCAATTTTTTGGTCCCGTGTAACTAGGGTATAATACCCTAGTTACACGAGTGCAGTTAACCACGGTTAAGCGAACCGCGGTTAGACAAAACCACAGTTTGCTGCGTTATACGACCGACGAAACTGCGGTTACCTCGCTAATTATGGTTAATGCAAACTGAGCTTGGCCACCTCAGTTCGGTCACGCTAACCGCAGTTCCCGCAGCAGCAGTGCTCAAAATCGCACAAAGTCAGTTCGGACGCAAGTGGCAACACGCATCAGCGGAAGCTGGGGGGGAAATCACCTGGCATTTGGAGGAGACGAAGGCCCTCAATAACAGTCGCCCCAAAGCTGCCCCCAATAGGCGCTTGCGTCCTTTGCGTCGCTCTCGCAACCAGCGCAACTGCCCATGTGAGCAGCGGCTCGTTTCCCGATCCCCCGATCAACTACAGTTGAACCTCGATATAACGAACCTCGATTTAACGAAATTCGCGATTTTTAACGAATTTTTTCAAGTTTTCTAACAAAATTTTGCTAAATGCATGTATTTTTGTCTCGATTTTACGAAGTAATTTTGTGCGGCGCTTTCGATTTAACGAAGTCACGGCAAGAAAGGAAGAACGAAATTCCGATCGAGGCACGTTTTATTTTGCCTCTCAGAGCCTACAATGAAAAACATTCAGTACTCAAATTGACTCTTGAAGGCTAAAATGAAAGAAAGCGGTGAAATCTACGGTTAACAACAATTAAAAGCGAAGAACAAAGCTGCACAAACCGCTAGCGGTCATAGACGGTTAAATAGTGCAGCCACTATTTTGACGTCTCCATCGTTGCCTACGCCAGCGCCCTCTATGCTTAGGCTACCGAAGCCTACTTCAAGCTTTTTTTTTTCTACGCGTCATTGCTCACGGTGCTGCTGCGCTAGGTTGTGCTCGCTGATAACCAAATTAATATTTTGTTCGTGCATCGTTAGGTGAGTCTTGTAAGCAGCATGAGCACTCCAAGAGAAAGAAAAGTGTTCCGAACAAGAGCCTGAGGAAGCTCGGTAAAACTGACAGCCACCGAAGTGTGATGGATGCCATCGATGTTCTGCGGAGGCACGCAGGTGCACACGAATGTTTAAGACCTTGTTAGCGCTGTCAGCATACGAGCGTCACGTAAAGCCCGCCCTGGTCAAGAAACGCCAAGCACTGCTTACGGACTTCTTCCCTACGGCTTGAACATCGAGTGCTGGTGGCAATAAATTGCTCTCTTTGAACGTGGTCATCTTCGTTTCACCAGCGTTCATTAGACAGCTGCGGTGCGGAGAAATCAGTTTCGTAAGGGCTCAGTGGGCATAAAAGTAATTGCTTAATCGAATTTGGCCGGAAGATTTTTAATGTAAGCTTTCCGCTTTCCGGAGCACGTAAGCGCTGCTCCACACAGTGAAGCGGTCCGCGTGTACTCCGCTCAACTCGCAATCATGGTTTTATCTCGAGTGTTGTGGTTGAATCACGCGCCCATACTGCGGAGCCCTTGTACATGAAAAAAGTCTTTCGAAAGTTTCATAGCAGCCTTCCGCTATTGGCCCGCCGCGCCTAAGCCTACCACTGAATGGACGAAAAGAGGCGTAACTTCGAACGAGCACCTCGGCGGGGTGAAGTTCACGGGACATGGACGCGGGTTCAATTGACTAACAGCGGCATTTAGTAGTGACCGAAATGAAAAAAGAAAAAGTGGAAACCTAGTCTGCTATCATATTTAATGAGGCGTTGCGGAAAAAGCACCGGTTTTACGATGACACATGAACTACCGTCGGCTATCCGAATTCCATTGCCCAAGTGTTGAAACTCTTAATTCACACAATTTTCGCGGCCAGTTTTAGTACAAATTTCGCTTTAATTGGAGAGGTAACTACATAGCAGTTGTTGCCTGGCGAGGGCCAAAGTGTTAAAACCCCAATAACTGGTTAAATGAACTGTAAAATCGAAACCTCGATTTTACGAAATTCTCGATTTAACGAAATTTGCGGCCCCAAGTACGACTTCGTTATATCGAGGTTAACTGTACAACAAAAGCGATGCTAAATTTGTAAATTCCGCGCGTCGTCCGCCAAAAAAATGGATAACGCAGGCAATCATGAAGCGTTTTCAGCACTTGGAAACAATCGGCGCGCCCGTCGGCCATGCCTGCAAACACTCTGGTGCGCCTGCTCGCACGGCACTGCAAGCGGCTTAAACCGGCCCATACCATGGCAGCAACAGCTTATCGCCGCTCTTCGAAATCAATCTGATCACGGAAATAAACTTCCACATGCGAGAAAGTGGATGTTATTGTGGTGAAAACTTGTGCTACGGATTGTAATTCGCAGTTGGTAGAGATAGCGGCGGTCAAATATCCACCGCGATGCTAAGCTTGTTCCCACCAACACTGAGCAGACCTGAGCAAACCAAGCCGGTTGCGAGCTGTTGGGGAAGCCCCTCTCCTCGCCGCGCGCAAGTGCGTTGCGTTTGGGTCTGAAGCGACTGCTTTTAACGATATTTCCTTTTTTCTACACTGCTTCTCTTTTGTTTTTTATCGTGAAGTTAAAAGTGTGGTAATTTATTTTGTTACGCTCACAACCAAGTGACCGCTGTCGACACATTTGGAATTTCGCGTGTAACAACCAAAACTGCAGTTTGTGGTAACCGTGGTTAAAGTTTAAAGGGGGCACTGACACAAAATTGAGATAACTTCGGAGATAGATTGGTGGGAACACATTTACATCATCTGCAAATATCAGCGGCGAATACAGCCTAGAACATATTTAAAAATCAATTTTAAAGTGTGCGAAACGCAACCGAGCAGCCAGCAGAGGACCACGCGCAATCGACATCCCGAGGATATTGTGTAAATAAACAACATCCAAACACGTCACGAGTTTGTTTCTGCACTGCCGGCGTTTGTCGCCGGCTCGCCCGGCTCGCCGCTCCAATCGGAGGGCCGGAGGGAGGAGCTTCTGCTCTCGAGAACGAACGACCGATCGTTGGCGGCGGAGGCGGCGGAGTGATTTCGTCAGCTCATCGGGCAGCTGGCCGCGGCCAAAGTTCTACAGCGATTCCAGGCACTCTGTTTCTATTACTGTTTATCACCATTGGATGCGAAAATGCGCCGGAGGCACGAAGAGCCCACTGAGATAGCCACATGGTCGCTGTGCAGGCGGCGGCCACGGCCGCGAAGTGGCCCAGGCTGGCGCAGGTAGCTCGAGTGATAGCTTGTTACCGCTGCACGAAATTGTCCCCAAGTCCCGACCATAGTGGCTTACATGAGAAAGGAGTTAATGATGCGATGGCGGGTTGCATTAAAAATTGTCATCTGCACCGCTTACGAGAGTGGCACTCGAATATCCGCCGCAGTGCAAGCCGAACACATCTGTAGGCGGACTGTAGGCAGACCGGCCGGCTGCTGCAGCACGCGTCTTGCCACCCACCGTCTCGAGCGTCGCGCGTCGTTCTTTAGCCGTGGTAGCATTTGCACTCGCAGCGCCTGCGTCACATCCACGGTCGCTTTTTAATTAAGCGCCTCACGAGATCAGTACGTGGGGGCATTCGCAGAAACTGCCGTCGATGCGGATTCGACAGTGCTGCTACGGCGGCTCTGCTCTGTGATATCCCTCCGACGGTCACGGGGTCAGCTTTGTTCACACAAAATCCACAAAATCCATCGTTTCGCGGCACTCGCTGAAACTGAAACTGCGACTGGCCGCATTGAAAATGCCTCTAATTAAACAACCGTCGCACGCTGAAGCAAATGAGGTTTCTACAGGTTATAAGTAGGTCACTAGCTACTCATTGCAACAAAAAAAAAACAAGATGCAAAATTTTTGTGTCAGTGCCCCTTTAAGTAACCACGGTTTCGCTTAACTGTGGTTACTTTTGCTGTGTAAGTAGGGTCAAGCATGTCGCAGTGCCTTGTGGCCGAAAATGAAGCAGATTTGTCAGCTGTGAAGTCACAGTTCTTTGCACTTTAAAGGCCTACTGCACTCAAATTTTGACAACGTAAAATTAATGTCCCATAATAGTACACATAAAAAAGTGCGAAATGCAAAATACTACATTTCAGACATGAACGCGAGCAACACAAACGGCTCACGACGTTGGTGGTTTCAGAACCGCAAAAACTGAATAGAAAAGGCGGCCATTACCGGTGCGGCCGGACGTGATGTGTGATAAAACGGAAGCGGCCGCGCTAAAACCGGCGGCCGCTCAGAGCCGCCTTCAAATGCGCGTGGTAGCGTCGCGTTTCGCACTGTTATTTCCACGAAGAACTCGAACTCCCGCTAACGTTTGCCCAGGATAATGGAGTTAGGCGCAATTCCGACATAGCGTTGCTATCAATCGAAATGAAGTAGACCTTACGACAGATATTTTTCCATCAGAATAACTGCCGTTGAGCAATGCTTAGCATTGCGAGCAAGTAATGTAATGGATTGTAAAAGCAATGGATTGTATGGAAATAATGGATTGTAAAAGCAAGTAATCATCGTTTACAGGTGAATAGCGAGACTGTAGGTTGACTTGCAGCCTCCTCGCTCTATCGGCGACTGGTAAACACGCGTAGAGTTCGGAGGCGTCAGAACTTTGCGCCTGTGAAAAGAAGCGACATTTGTGGGCCGTGATGCGGGTGTTGTGGCGTGAAAGCAAGCGTGTGCATTTCTTCGTGCAATAATATGTTGAAAAGAGCCTTCTTGAGTTTGTTATTTTCTGCTCCTCCCGCAACCCGCAATGCTTTCGGCATTGTTACAGGTTAGTAGCATGTGTTTAGTTTGCTTTCTACCTGTTTTTGTCGCGCTCGTGTAACATAATTTTCTTTGACTGCCAATGGTTGACGCACCAAGGAGGTCGTACAAGTCGGGAAGCAGCTGCGCTGAACGCAGTCGCATCATCGCTGATCGCAAGTGCGAACACAGCCTCATGGCCTCATCGCGCCACGCGCGCCGTCGCGCGATGAGACAAATCGCCAGTGGGAATGGGCCCTTAATGCAGGTGGATGGCCAGGTGCACACTTGCTTATCTACAGCACCGCTTTTTGATTAGAGTGGGCCCTTCCCTGCATTGAGCTGACGTTGGCTGCGTTGAGAAGACCCCCCCCTTTGCTCTGCAGGGGGGTCAACTATCACTAGCAATATGTTCTTTTGTGCGAGGCCATTGGAGAATGTTTGAACTATTGGAGTGCCATGGGGTTTTGCCAATAACACCTTTTGGTGTCTCGACAATGCCTTAGCATGGCTGTCTTTGCCGGGCCGGGCACCTCTTGTGTTGCTTGCGGTATGACAGGCACCCATGCATCCTCCACTTCAGAGGAGTGGAGTTCCCCATCATGCTCTGACACTATTGCACAAAACGGATGGCAGGAAACACAGCATTAGTACTTGCTATGCGTTGTGTAGGGCCAGTGGGGGACGTTGCCCCGAAGTTATGTATTTATTGTACCCTCAGGCCTGGGTAGGCCGTTATAGAAGGCAAGCGGGTGATGAATTTCGTGTGAGGTACAGAAGAAAAAAATGTAATGGTAAAAATAAGTTAGCCGAACTGAAGAATATAATCCACATGTAAAGGGGTGCAATTCATGAGCACAGTTCATGCTACTATCAGTTCCGAAGTACCACGGGGTTAAAGCAACAACAACAAAAACAAAAACAACTGCACTGATTGCGAGGACATAGAAGGGAAGCATCACATGAGCATAAGAATGCGGTTCAAAAGCAAATTTCATTTCTACATACAATAAGTATCATATATATGTCTAGTCCACAAGTGCTAAGGAAATCCCATTGTTATAACTGATAATTGTTATAAGGGGTTGCGAAAACAAATGACGAAACAGAGAGCTCAAAACATTTTATTCGCTTGCAAGCAAGGTCATACTACTATTATTTACAGGAAAGAAGCCATAGTAGGTCAGCTTTATTCGCTGCACGCGAAGCTGGCACACACCTAGCGAAGGACCT